>JAURVB010013417.1:0-58535 GCA_033002965.1 Piper betle | reverse complement strand
CTTGCTGATTAAAGGAGTTGCTGAAATCCACCCTGCTGCAATTAAGGTCGCCATTGAAGGTTGATGTTGCTGCTAGGAGGAAGACAATCTTTCCCTGCCGAAGTTGAAGCAGCATTGCAGTTGCAATTTTCATGCATTCAAGCATGATATGTCTATGGAAATGAATAATTAGGATTGGAAATCACCATCCCTTGGATACTTGTGACTCTTTAGTCTCATCACGCTGTCTCTTTGCGCGGCAAGGGCGCCTCGGTCCCACCGAACCCTTCCAACCCGACGCGGACGAACCCGCGCCCGAACAAGAGTGTTGAGTATTTCGGGTACTGAAATGAAGTGCATGTATAGACTTATGGTTTCAAAGGGTACTAAAGGTGCATGCCTAAGAGTAGTCAGCCTCTGTACTCAGGGCCAGGGGAGATACCTAGAATGTAAAGGGCTGAAGGAACCAAGAAAAAAATTTATTTTCCCGTGCAAGGGATAGTTTTAAATTTTGCCAAGGCATGAGGCGAGTAAGAATGGGATGCTACTGAGTCGAGGCCGACGGCTCCTAACTAGTGCTCTGTGAGAGATTATATGAGGAAGCATATAAATAATTTCATTTAATAGGAGGCTCAACTCTCCTATGCAAGTTTGACTAATAATTATTTTTGGACCAGTTGCACTCCTAAGTTGATTTTGGTGAGAAGACAGATAAACACATGCATACTTGAGCTCAACGTAGTTATTTTCTTATATGTTTTTATTTATATTTGATGAGTTTTCATGCATATTTAGCAATGTCTTCCATTCTTTTGACGATAAGCTATTCTGATCTCTATTATTAATCGAATCTTATATACTAGCAATTTTAAACATGACTTAACTCGATCGTAATATTTCTAATTCAGTTCTTAGGTGAACCGAAATTAGAGTGTTATAAGATAAAGAGGCAAACGAATGAGATGATTTACTTCTTCTTCGGATGCTTCTTTTAGTTAAAGAAGCTCGTCGTTGCAATGATCTTTTGACATCTACAGCTAGCCCTAACCAACTTGATGATCCTCCTCACCCTAACCAACCTGATGTTACACTCTCTATAATTGGTCTTAACCAGTTGCAAAACCATCGCGAAGATTTTTTGTGTCAAAAAACCTTTCTTTTTAGCAATTTTTCTACTTGTTCTATAGTTCATATAAGCTATATTACCTATAGCTCGTATATTTAAGGCTCTATGGAAATTTATCTAGAGGCTATAATATAAAGGAAGTAAAATTGCCCTTTAGCTTGTTAGATCATTAATGATTGCATACAATTAGCCTTTGGATTAAAATTACCATTGGATAATGAGGATAATACTGTCCAAGTTACAAAAAAATACTGCTATGTAATCTAAATAGATGGTTAGATTTGTTTATTGTTGATATTGCTATATCAATTATTGTAGATAGTAAACATTCTCTTTTAATAAATAGACACAAGGGCATGCTTTCTGACTAATTAATTGTAAAACATTAAATTCATGGTTTTCATTGTTTTTATTAACTCAGTCATTATTCTATCATGAGTCTTTTCAAATAATTACTATTTATATTTATTGGCAGTTATTTTATAAGCTAAAAATATTTCATAGTGACAAAATTTATTGATAATTATAATAATTTGAGTCAATTATTTTTGCTAAAAAAATACAAGATAACTTTAATCTCGTACAACCAATACAAAAGTACTAGAATTATCATCTTCATCATTAAAAAACATGATTCGCCTCCTAAAAAAACATCATTATCCTTCTTTTATAATGTTGATGAATAAGTGATCAGAATAATGTTTTGAAAAGTCCGGGTATCTAGTTCAATTTATTGTTCTGGCTATTTAGTTCAGTTTAATTTATTGTACGAAGAAGAAGATGTGGCCTGTATTCGTTGATGTTCATGTACGAAGATATGATCTAATAATAAATGCGTTGACTCTGTGTGTGCGGAGTATGACCGCAACTTCACGTCTACCTACAGCAGTTAAGTAATGGCTCCAAAATTACGAAAATTAATTAACAAAAATACAATAAAACTATTCGTTGGGCAAGTCAATTAAGCATCACAAGTAAAAAATTAGGACCACGCCAACAGTTTCAATGTAAATTTTTATTTGAGAGAAATCATTCACCCATGTATATTAACCAATTAATATTACCACAAAAATATTTTAGGTATAAATGTAGTTTGAAAACTCGAAATTTAGATTAGACACTATATATTATGTAGTGGAATTAACTCGGAACTGACCAGTAGTTATTTTTATTAAAATTTTAATTATACTAACAAAAATTATATGAAATTGATATATTAATATTTTTTATACTTGAAATTAATAAATATATAATTTATATTACTTAAAAATATTAACTTAACTAAAATACTTAAAAAATAATATATTTTAACAAGGTATGAAATGAAGTTAACTTGTAGAGTTTTTAGAGTTAAAAAAGGTTTTAAAACATTGGTTATAACCGATAGAAGAATGCCAGATTAATTGATTCTATAATAGAAAGTAGTTCGATCTCAATGTTAATATATAAGGGTAGATGTATTATGGGAAGTATTTTTATGTAGAAATGTTGTTGATTTAGTAGAAGATTTATAAGAAATATCGAATAACATAATTAGCCGAAGATTTATTTTTTAGAATGTAATGGAGCTTACCCCTACACACCCTTTTGATGAATTCAAAGCTATATTTTGAACACACCCACTATTCAGGCATGAATGTACTCAGCGATGGGTTAAACTCACATTACTCATAAATAACATTGGTGACTTTTATATAAACTAATAAGAATGTCTTATTTCTTAAAATAGCTTTTGGATTAAGAGATATATGTAAAACCTGTTTCAAGTCCTTTTTGTAGTTCGTTTTGGTGCTGCCTATGTTAGCCTAATGGTATGTCAACTATGTTGAATTAGAACATCTTGAAACTTCAATATAATATGTAGACTTATGATTTACGAAGGAGAAATAATTCGTATATTATAATATGTGAGGGGAGAATTATTAAATTAATCTTACATCAATCTTAAATTGTGTTAATAATTTTTATAGACGTTAATAAAAAAGTCTTATTCTTTAAATTAATTTTTAATTTAAAAAAAGCTTATAAAATGAATCTCCCTGCCAGGCCAATGAGGTGTAGTTATATATGTAATTAATAATATTAATAATAATTAATATAATAATAATAATAATATATTCTTCTCCGCGAAGAAGCCTCGTTAAATTTTTCTCCGCAGTCTATATATACCTACCAAGTTAGCGTTATTCGTTGGCAATCCACTTCATCGTGACCAACCAACTTCTTCTTTCTTATTAACTGCCGTCCTATCTTCCTTCCACCCGTCTCCATGGCTTCTCCAACCCACGTCCACAGGTGGACACCCAGCCCAACGAGTTCACCTGTGCATGAATCCAAGGCAAGTGGCGATGAGGAAGCAAACAACTTGGAGCACAGCTTCCGATCATCTGAAGATGATCAGTACTCCAGCAGCTACAAGGCCTTCTACCCTTTTACTTGTCCCGACCCCGCACCAGCACCAGCACCACCTTCCTTTGGAGCACTATCTTTGCGCTCATTGGTAGTGAACGACCATACTGGAAACGGAGGAGCAAAGTCTGGTGGTGGACGATCAGAATTGGTGACAGCCGCGGTGGAGGTGAAGCTAGCCGAGGTGAGTAGGTATGTTAACCCATGGGAAATGAAGGAGCAGAGTGTCTTCCTGACATGGGAGAAGCTATGGGTAACGGCTCCCAATGGGAACAGACAATACAAACCCATTCTTCAAGGGATCACTGGCTATGCCGAGCCTGGAGAAGTGCTGGCCATCATGGGTCCTTCTGGTTGTGGCAAGTCTACTTTGCTTGACGTATTAGCGGGTAATTTATTCCACTCGCAAATCCTCAATCTTACCACCATTTATCTTTGGTGTATTAAATTAACCTTTTAAAATTATGCCTGGATGGTATTTTTTTAACTCAGTAGGAAAAAAAATGGTGAAACTTTAAGTGATGGACGAAAAAATTCTCTTAATTTTCAGATCAACTCAAAACTTGTGACATGTATGCCTTTCGCAGGAGATTGGGCTCCAACACAAAGCAGTCAGGTGACATCCGCATCAATGGACGCAAACAGGCTCTAGCTTTCGGAACTTCTGTAAGTACTAAGTCGGAGTATGTTTACTCTTCTTCTTAGTTTATGAATCACACGAGCCCAAAATATAATTAAATGAAAAAATTGTAACATCAGGCCTATGTAACCCAAGATGACACACTGATGACTACCTTAACTGTGAAAGAAGCTGTCTACTACTCAGCCCAGCTGCAGCTTCCGGACTCCATGTCCCAATCAGAGAAGAAGGAGAGAGCGGAAACAACGATTAGGGAGATGGGACTACAAGACGCCATGGAGACAAGAATCGGGGGCTGGGCAATCAAAGGTTTGAGCGGTGGGCAGAAGAGGAGGGTGAGCATCTGCATCGAGATGTTAACTCGACCCAAACTCCTCTTCTTGGACGAACCCACCAGCGGGCTTGACAGTGCCGCCTCTTTCCATGTTATGAGTCGGATTGTAGGGATTGCTAGACAAGGAGGAAGAACAGTGCTCGCATCCATCCACCAGCCCAGCAGTGAAGTTTTTGAGCTCTTCCATGATTTGTGCCTTCTCTCCGCCGGCACGACGGTTTATTTTGGGCCAATTTCTGCTGCCAGAGAGGTTATTGAACCTGCTAATTGATATATTAATCTCTTTATTTCTTCATACGTTAGCTGTTTGCATCATCGGTTAATATATTTCCGTGTTTGATTGTCACTAATAATTTAGTTCCGACATAATTTGATCCAGTTCTTTGCAACTAGTGGCTTCCCATGCTCGGCGTTGAGGAACCCCTCGGACCATTATTTGAGAACCATTAACAAAGACTTTGATATGGTGAGAACTCACAAAACTAAGAAGGCGAGGCAATCAATTTATTATATATTATCAATAATTACATTTAATTTTAAGCAGGACATCGAGGAAGGCGGCGGCAGCAAATCAACAGCCGAGACTATCGACATGTTGGTTAAGTCGTATAAAGCGTCCTCCACCTGCCAACGTGTATTGACACGGGTGGCAGAGATATGCGAAAGGGTTCGTTAAGTAGACTTTGAAATTATCTCTCTTACAAACTACATCACTAGGATTTTTTGGTTCTTTTTTTATTCCAACGCATTATAAATGTCTGTGCCAGGGTGGAGAAGCTCTGCACAAAAAGGGTAGTCAAGCCGGGTTTCTAACCCAATCCATGGTCCTCACCAAGAGGTCATTTGTGAACATGTACAGAGATCTGGGTTATTATTGGCTACGCTTGGCAATTTACGTAGCACTGTGCCTCTGTGTGGGAACCATCTACTATGACATCGGCCACTCTTTTGGCTCCATTCAGGTGAACACGGCCCATGGCGCATCTTTGGTCTCGCAAACTTTTTAATTTGAAAAGCACTTCACCGAACTTCCTCTCATATAATAAATTAACTCCAGGCAAGGGGCTCCATGCTGATGTTTGTTGCCGCCTTCCTCACTTTCATGGCTATCGGCGGCTTTCCTTCATTTGTAGAAGACATGAAGGTCAGAATGTGACACATAAAATTTTCAAGTTTAATTTTGAGTATTAAGTTGTTAACATCTTATATATTAAAAGTCTAGATACCATCCTATAAAGTGCTTAAAATCTATCTACTCTTATAAATAAAAGAGAACTTATTACTCACGTGTAATTAGAAATAGAAGATTTAATCAATAAAAATACGATAAATATAAAAATAAAAAAATCAAATTATTATAACACATCTTCCTTCAATTAAGATCTAAATTTTATTTAGAGTCAAATATCAGAATCTATATTTAATATGTGACAGCCTAATTCGATTCATGAACCAAATCCGGTATGTCAAATCAAATTTTAAACCATGATAAAAATTGCACAAATTCACGACATGCAAGTATCAAATCACCACAAAAACTCAAATAAAAACAATAACCAAGCATCCATGCCATGATTCTACTAAAATCTACCATGAAAAACTTAAAATGATGCGTCCATGAATAATTGGGGATGTGGGGAAAGGGTAAAAATCTGGGTGGGAGGAGTGTGGAATTCAGTCCTTAGAGAACAAATTCGATCCCCGTAACAAAGTATGGCTGGAAGAGGTGATGGAGGATTGTGGAGATTGGGAAAAGAGGCTGCTGGTCGGTCTTGGGTGATTCGGGGAAGAAAGAGCAGCCCCCTTTTGTCGTCCATTTCACTCTTTTTTTTGAACCAGTTTTGGGTTGAACCAAGACTGGCCGACCCTATCGTTATTTTGGTTTCAAAAATGGCTAGGCTAGGGGTTGCTCTAGGGCCCAAGGACAACTAAAAGTGGGACACTAAATAAAAAATATTATGCAACAAGCCTATAAAAACCAAAATTAACACATACCTGAGCAAAAACAGAAAATTTTTTAAAACAAACACAAGACTTGCCTCAATTAGAGATACCTATTCGGCTTACTTCGGTGCACTTGTCAAATAAACATACAATCACAGGACAAAACATCGTAGGCCTACAACATAACCTTGATGACATGTCAAGCATAACCAATTTTACAACACATATAATTCATGATTATGTTATTCAATTGAGGGGTCGACCAACACGTAAAATATCGGGTCCTAGGTGCTAGTTTTACATAATATATTAGATTATTATATTTTATCTTATTATTTAATAAAAATTTATCTATAAAATTAAAGTTTATCCATACAATATAAAATAAGTAGTGCATGGTGTCACGTCTTACCTAGCTTATATAAACCTTTATAATGATCCGATTTATTTTATATGTTTGTTGTATTTTGATTTATGTGTTAAAGAAGTGACAACCTTTATACAAGAGTTGATTGATAAAAAAGAAAAATTCATGGTGTATAATTAGATTTTTGCAAGAGAGAGATTAAACGGGCACTATGGAGTCGGTGCTTATGTGATCGGTAATACGCTGTCGTCCATCCCTTACCTGCTGCTTATCTCGGTAGTCCCCGGTGCAGTAGCTTACTACTTGGTTGGCCTCCAAAAGGGGATCCAACACTTCGTCTACTTCTCGCTCGTTCTATTCGTCTGCATGATGCTAGTGGAAAGCCTGATGATGATTGTGGCGAGCATCGTACCCGACTTCCTAATGGGCATCATCACCGGCGCCGGCATACAAGGAGTGATGATGCTCAATGGCGGCTTTTTCCGACTGCCGGACGACCTCCCCAAACCATTCTGGAGGTATCCCATGTACTACGTTGCGTTCCACAAATATGCCAACCAAGGCTTTTACAAGAACGAGTTCCTGGGGCTCACCTTTCCCAACCAACAAGTAGGTGGGTCAACTATCATCAATGGCCATGAGATTTTGAAGGAAATTTGGCAGGTAGAGATGGGGTACTCCAAGTG
Organism: Piper betle; assembly: GCA_033002965.1. Classification (NCBI taxonomy): domain Eukaryota; kingdom Viridiplantae; phylum Streptophyta; class Magnoliopsida; order Piperales; family Piperaceae; genus Piper; species Piper betle. Next base: position 51,050 of record JAURVB010013417.1, on the reverse strand, counting down.
GGTTGATCTTGCGGTATTGTGTGGGATGGTGGTCTTGTACCGGTTGATTTTCTGGGCCATCGTCAAGCTTGCCGAGAAACTCAAGCCCGTGGTCCGCGGTCTCCTGGCTGCGCCTGCTAAGCATGTTGCAGTGCATGTGGCTGAGCTACCTCCTCATGTTCACCACTAAAAGATTTCTCTCGTCTTTTCTTAACCTTCTGCTTCAGTAAATCCCTGTTGAAGGAAGTATTCTAGAGAGTAGAGAGTATGAAGCCTTTGATTTCCGTCATTTCATTTGTCCAAAATAAGATTTTATTTTGTTTGTGTTGCATGTTTTGCTTTGCACATCGTCAAGTGGTAATACTAATATTTTGTGAGGTTTTACATCATGCTATAAAGCCCAATTAACTAACACTAAATCAACTATCATTAAATACTTTAAATAATATTTAATAAATTTAAAAAATTAATGGTTGTTATCAACAAAAATGGTTTTTAGATGTTGAAGTTAATTATTGCTACTCCTCAATCTCAGCTTCTATTCAATTAGTATGAAAAAATGTAAAATATATAAAATTTACCAATTATAAATTTTAAATTAATTATGATGTATATATCAATCAGTTATGATGTATATCTCTTCACAAAGAAAACTTCCCTTTTTACGGGTTTTTAATAAAATATTTTAATGTGATGAAATTTTCAAGGGATATTGTAATAATTATTTTTTTACCATTATTATATCGGACTTCAGTCTTATCTTTACAAGAAAAATATCATTAGTCTACTCATTATTTTTTAGTCTTAATTTTTTCTCTATATACTCACTAGTTGAAAATGGTTTTCATGGATAAAAAATTCGATCGTTGAAGACCATAAATCTGATCGCTAATAATATTTGCAATTAAATTTGTGACTGCCAAATCCAGTCATAGTAGATAGGGTTTACTAATAAAATTTGTTGCCGAAATGGTGTCCGGGTGCAAAAGTAGCAATTAGACGCGCCCATTTCAGTTCAAGTTTTAATTTAGCAACCGAGTAGGCTGCCACAAATGATTTGTAAATGATTTGTCATCAGGTTTCCGATTGCAATTTCAATTTCAACTTTGGCTCTTGACCGGTTTCTTTTTGGTTCGTAAATCTTTACAACAAAGTGACAGTTGCAAATGTGTCGCAAAGTGGAGGCAATTTTGTCACAACTGAATTGCAAAATAACATGAAAATATAAAAAATAATTCTTATTTTTGTTCTTAAATAATTTGTTGAATAATAGAAGGTTATAAATAAATAGATATGCTAACAATATATACATATATAAACATAGAATAGAAGTTAAATCTAAAATATAATAAAATATTCAATGTCGTAGATGGAATATAAATCAAATGTCTAATACAAAGGAAACCTTATATCTATACCGAGGGAGGGGTGAGAGGATCGCGAGGGGCATATCAGGGTAATAATCACTAGCGCCACAACACTCTTCTCTATATATAGGCATCATATTATGTATTTGAGCGTCAAAAGTAGCAATAATGGATTGGACAAGTCAGTCATCTATTGTCTAAGCTGCCTCCCTCAGTCGGTACTCTCTCTCGTCAAGAAGTTGCGTAAACTGGTCGTCTGTGGCCTCATCCTCCACCTTCGTCTCCTCCTTCATTTTCGTGATCTCCGTTGTAAATGGAAAATTACACCTCTACAAATATGACATTTAATATTTCACGACTTTGTAATCCATATTTCATATAAAAATTACACACTCATATAACAACTTCACATTCATCAAACACGAAATATTTGGTCATCACACGAGTCCTCCTCTAAAGTAAAAATAACATAGAAAGCTCATTCAACCAATGTTTCTTTATTTACTTGAACTGTTGGTGACAATTAAACATTTGACAAATAGTAGAAGTTAAAATTACAATGTTCTAATATGAATCAAACTAACTTGTGTAAATTTCACAACAAATGTTTCTAAATGGAAATTTGAACTCACTTATTTGCTTATTTAAAAAGTACATAACAAGTAGAAATAAAATAAAATATAAATGTTCTAATATGAATCAAACTAACTTGTGTAAATTTCACAACAAATGTTTCTAAATGGAAATTTGAACTCACTTATTTGCTTATTTAAAAAGTACATAACAAGTAGAAATAAAATAAAATATAAAAACTTACCACCACAGCCTTGGACTTCTTATCGACATATGCATGCTTCTCTTTGTCTTTTTAGTGTGTGTGATCAAATTAAACTAACCATGAGACATCCTAGTTCTTTCTCTTCCGTTAGGAAAGAATATAAATAAATTAGAACCTAATTGAATAATGAACAAAATAATTGAAAAAATTATTCATACCAAGCCTTTTTCATGGATCTCTAAACTAGCAAATCCACCAACATGACAGGTTATTACACCATCTTTTTCTGTCATCCAGTTCTTATTCTTCTCTAATACTTCACAGAATCTATCAGTAGACCAGTAATCCCAGAAGAGAAGCTCCCAAATATTCGCCTGAATTCAAGTAGGCTGGCCTTCCTCCATAGTCTTCAAGGTCCCCCGAGTCAATAGTGTGAATGTTGCCTCCCTCACTCGCTTCATCATCCCCTAATATAATTTGGTGGCTGCCTTGAAGATGGCAATTCATGCCTGTGGCTCATCCACCGGCCTCCATGTATTCTTTACCTAAAATAAAATTAAACAACTTCAAAAACAAAGTACTAAGATTTTGCCAAGATATGTGAAGAGAGCTACATTTATGTATGGGCGTATACCATGCTTTGGCTTTGGCAACCATAGGAATAGCATCAATGGACTATAACACAACAGCCCAAGTCATATGATTACAATCCCTGTAAAGCCCTCCATCGATAGTTATGATGTTTTCCCCCGCATTCTTAGGACAAAGATCAAAAAGAGAACCAACGTGTTTGTTTAAAGGTCCTCAACCAGAAGCAAGCTTTTTATAATAGGAGACATAAGTAGTAGCTTTTTACAGGATTATAATTTGAAGGTTGCAATCATCAACTGGCTTGATTCCATGGATAATTTTGTTTCTTAATTCCCAAACTGCAGGTTGCAATCATCAACTGGCTTGATTCCATGGATAATTTTATTTCTTAATTCCCAAACGCAGTCTGCCATTGTTAGCCATTTCAAAAAAGAAAATCACCATTAAGTGCCTCAGCTTGAACTTTATTTAAGAATCTGATAATATCCTCAGAGCATGTCCAACTCATGTTTTCAGGTCTCATGCAAAGCTCATTTAACCAAATATTCCTTACTCTAAAGCAGTCTTTTAATATGTGAATAATTGATTTTGGATAATTTTTGCACATTGGACAAATAGCATCATCAATTATCTTCTTCTTAAACAAGACTTCACAAGTAGGCAAGATGTCTTTGGCAATTCTCCAGCCAGGAATGAGTAGTCTGGGAGGTATACAACGCTTCCACCAAGCTTTCTAATTAGGGAAGTCATGCTTTAAAATGTCTGTTAAAATGATTGATTGAGTTCCTGATTTAACAGAAAATTCTCCATTATTTGCAGGGAGCCAAACAAGATGATCTTTTTTGCACGGGCTTCGTGGGCTGAGCTTCAGAATTTCTACTGCATCGTGAGGTTGGAATATTTGTCTGATCTTACTTCTACCCCATTGCGTTTTTCTTTTATTAACCAATTAAGAGATTGATAAGTGAGCCAAATGCTGAAATCTAGGATTAATTCTAGGAATGAAGCTAGGAACTTGAGTAACCCATTTGTCTAAGCCAAGCTTTATTTTTTCTCCTGAACCAATAATCCACTGTTTCTTTCTTGCAGTTGCTCACAGACTATTCTGAGCCCCTCTGTTAACTTATTTCTCTTTCGCCATTCTCAATCAGGCATTACATACTCTGCATGAATAATTTTTGCCAGGAGAGTATCACGTCCACCAACTTTTTTTGATAAACAAATACTTTTCCCTTTGAGAAAACTGCAGAATTTGTTCGTTTTCCTTTCCCCACCAAAATTTTTCTTGTGCAAAATTAACTTTCTTGATGATTGCTTTGGGAACAACATAGCAATTCATGATGTAGCTTCACAAAGTGTTTGACACAATCTGATTCAAACGTGATCTGCCAAACATGATCTGCCAGTAAGGGGGTAACATCCCCTAATTTAATTACTTTTATTAGTGGTTATTTCAACAATTTAAATAGACATACTTGTTATTTTTGGCCTGGATAAAATTTTTATTTATATTTTGAGCATATTATGGTATGTAATATATTAAATGATTATGGAAAATTATTATTTATTCTTTATATAAGGTGGAAGATCGAAGCCTAATGCGAGAAAAATAGAATATAGGAATTGGTCCTCACAATTTCAGTAAAATTGGTAAGCAATCAAGGGAATTGTCTAAATGGACAATAGGATGTAGTTAGTGTAAAACCTGTGATTCAAGTCAGAGTTTTACATTAGCGAACCAGTAGGTTCAGCCGTCGGTTCGAGTCGAGTCAGTTTCATTAATTGTATGCTGAGTCGAGGTCAGTGTGAGTTATGAGCGATGAGGGTCAAGTATACTTGAGTATATGATGATAACATTAGAAAGATGGTGAGAAATGAGTTATCAGTGTATATGAAAGTATGCAGTATATTTTTATGTGTTTGATCTTAGAAATATTTTAGGCTGAATAATGGATTAGGACGTATTATAGGGCAGTTTGGGTGGGCTATTATAGAAGATGCCATTGTGATGATACAATGTGTATTATATTTTATGAGATTTTCTATATTTTTTCGACTTTTTAAAGGATTTATTATGAGTTAGTTATTATTTTTAACTCTAATTGGAAGAGAGTCAAGTTTAATTTATGATATCGCTACTGAACCATTTCTTCCCCCCGACACTTCTCTTCTTCCCCCAAATCCTTGACAACACCCCCTCTGTTCATCGCCGTTGTCGCCGCCGATGCGACCCCTTCTCCGATCGACACCGCTGAGCCCTACTATGTAAAACCCACGATTCGAGTCAGGGTTTTATATTTAGAACCGGTTGGTTCGACCGTTATTTTCGAGTCGAGTCAGTTTCAGAACACGTGTACTGAGCCAATGCCGGTCTCGTGTATGAGCCATGAGGGTCATGTGTACCCAAGTATATGATGATAACGTCATGAACACAGCAGAAAAGAATGAGTTATCAGAATATATGAGAGTATGCAGTTCATTTTTTTTATTATGATATATAATGGATCGTAAAATTAGTTTTAGGCTGTTTACCGCGTTAGGACGCGTTATGGGCATTTTGGGTGGGTTGATAGTTCTAGAGCATATCATTATGATTTTTTGGTGTTGTTTGATTTTATGGGATTTTTCCCAAATTTTTTGGAATTTTTCTTACGACTTAAATATTATTTTGACTCGAGTCGAAAACGAGTCAAGTAATATTTACGGCTTTGCCACCGCACACCCCTGACATCTTCTTCCCAAACCCCGACGCCGCCCCTGTACAACGTCGCCGCCACCGCTGTCGGCGCCGTCCGCGCCGCCGATGGCGTTGCCGTGCCGCCCCGACCAGCCCCGGCCGCTGCCAGGCCGCCGTGACGCCGGAATCGCCGCGGCTACATTTCAGCCGTGTCGTCGATTCCGCCGCCGGCGACCGTCGCCGCCACGATCAGGAGGTCGCCTCAGCACCCTCAGCCCTCCAGCGACCTTCCCCGACCGGCACAGAGGCCATCGCCGCCCAGGGCGGCCGGATCGAGCCACCCATCGCCGCCGGCTCTATTTTTGCCATTTTCCGGCGAGCCGCCACCTCCGTTGGCCTCGTCGACCTCCTAGATGAGTCGGGCTCGCCGAGCCGGTTCCGAGGGTACCCAACACGACCCTTTCTGACCAGTAGACGCCGCCGGCGATTGTCGCCGGAAAACCACAAGAAGTCGTCTGAAAACTGCCATCAGCTGCCGGAAAATCGCCAGAAAATTGGAATTTCTGGAATTCGCTGGAATTCACCGGATCTTCCGCGGGGCTCACCGAGTGGAGCCCGATCGAGCTTCGGACGCCGATGAGCGCCGAATTTGAGCTCCGAGACGCGCGACGGAACCCTAGCCGTCGCCGATTGCCGACGACGTGAGGTATAATTACCTCCGATTGATTTATTTAAAATTGATGATAAATGTTAGCATAGCATGCTAGGGTTGATTAATTATCATGATTAATGTCTTGACCATGAATAAAGTAAAGATGCGCATGATGTGATTAACAGGGAATGATAGTTAAGTGACCTGATGAACTAAAGTAAATTTGAGCATGTTAAACGAGTACAACGTAACTTAGGAAATATAATTAGATTGATATTAATAGGATAAGTTGGAATTACTTTCACATTATAATTGTTGCTTGTTATGGTTGATGATTGAATTGTGTGATGTTTGTTGAGTTTGATGCATCATTTAGTTAGCGGGCGTTAGTATTTAGTTTTGATGTGTAGGTGCGGAGTAGGAGCTCGCCGCCTAGGCGCGATGACACGCTTGGAGCTTCTACCAGGTCCGTTAGGACTTCTCTTTGATTTTTATGATCTTGTCTATTGTATGTTTGATTTATTGTCTGCAGGACGGGTTAAGTGGCGTTTTATCGGATCCCACTTAACTCGAGCCATTTAACTGAACATTTTCCGGATTAATAACCCCTCGAGGATGAGATCCCTTGAGGTTGATTTTGAAAACAAGATCCACCACAAGTTGCCTTCGGGCCTATTATATGAATCCCTACCCAAGCCCTATATATATGTAGTTTTCGTGTTTTCAGTGAGACGAGAGATGGAGAAATCGACTGCACGTACCATGCAGAGGATGCCGTGACAGTCAAAGCGGGCTCTGGATTAGTGCCAGCGGACTGTTCCATTCCCGAGGGATCCTGACAACTCCGCGTTTGAGTTCCTCACACCCGGAGAACGTGGAGGTTTACGGGTACTGTTTAGTACAACGCATGTCCGGACTTGTGGTTCAAAGGGTACTAAAGGCGACTGCCTGAGAGTACTCGGCCTTCGTGCTCAAGGCCAGGAGAAATATGGAGGTAAGGAGAGGGCTTAGGATAAAGTTTCACGAGAAGTACTGAAAAAGAAGTACTGAGAGTAGCACAGTACCAGCAGCAGAGCAGTAAGTTCGGGATGCTACCGGGTCTGCAGCCCAGTGGCTCCTCAGTAGTGCCCTTCAGAGTGTTCACGTGGAGTATATGATGATTTCTTTCATATGAGAGTTTGCTCTCATAGCCAGTTTGTTATAGTTATTTTCTTTTCGGACCAGTAACGCTTGTTACTGACGTTTTTCTTATACTATATGTAGGTGATAAGCACGAGATGGATGGAGCCAGCTTGGACGGAGGAGCAATAAGGTCTTCTGCACACACACATTGGGTGATTGAATGTTTAATGTTTTGTTATGATGTTAGTTTATACACATGCTATGATTAAATGTTTGAGCATGATGATGTGATGTGAATGGAATGCTAAGACATGATAAGAGAATGCAAAATATGATTAGAGTTGTGCAGCGGAAGCTTAGTGGGTTGAGACCCAAGTTTTAGAATGAATACGTTATAAATGAGATTCTGTGTGATTGTTAATGCATGCCGATATATTTATATATACATTATTTTGACAGGGTGGGCCCATAATTACACTTTTAAGGGAGACTCTATCAGTTTTACTTCAGAATTTTCATCAATTTTGCTCGTAATTGTAGATGGTGTGAAAATTGGTTGCATGTCATCCATGTAGTATCCTGTTAGGGTTTTATGCATTCATACATGCATATAGCAAGTTGGATCTTCATGACGGTCGTATCTTCATCTTAAGACGTCGAGATTGGATCCGCATGAGTTAGGTTCGGGTTAGCCGACCTAACCGGGGCCTGTAACATGCCGGTTCGGTTCACGAGCGTGAACCGGATTTGGGGTGTTACAGAATTGGTATCAGAGCCACTCTCGGCCGATTAAGATGTATGATACTTTTATAGGTGATGTGTGTGCAAAGACTGCTCCAAGTCCAGCTGGCAGGTATGTTTCTGTCTATTTTCTTTACCTGCAGATTTTTCTTGATAAGTTATTTGGATAACAGTGTATTCAGGACCTTGATCAGAAATATGTGGAATTGACCTTAGTTAAGCTGACATGCCATATATGGATTGTTATCATGATATCAGATTGCTTGCCCAGTTAGATGTGAGCAGGGGATATAGTAGTGCTAGCAGAGGTAGAATGGGAATAGGATCCTATCTTATACCAGATCCAGATGTCAATAGACGTTAGATTCTAAGAATCTGACAGGAATGTCATGATGGGCGTAGAGACCCACCAAGGCTGTCCATTGCAAAAGAGATTTGGATGTTGACCAGGTGTCCATGTTTTGCATGTCACCGCATCAGTCCTGCTTCCATTGGACGTGGTGTACATAGTGGGAAAGAACTTGAAGTATAGAGATACCAGTAAGTTAGTGGCACATGAGATGGACCGTCGAGTGCCTTAGACAAATCCCTACGGATGAAGGAAGTGGTTATGCCAATAGGGCCATTGAAGTACATGGAGCATAGATGAGAGTTTCTGCAGACGGCTTGAGATGGACCACTTCTAGAAGATAGTAATGAATGAGGATGAGTAGTGAGACGTAGGCTTGGACATAACAAGGAAAAGACCAGGACCACCAGTGCCTACGAGATCAGAGTGGGGTTTAGCATAGGTTGACCATCATATGTGTCAGCATCATGATCCAAACCTCTCTGGATCAGACACGCATGATTGGACAACCTGAACCGAGTTAATAGCAGCCAAGATATGGTAGAGATAGTAGTAGATTTACGATGCATATGAGTAGGATTAGATATTTTCTGCATCTAGGTAGTGCACAACCGCCGACCGAGTGCACAACCGCCAACCGAGTGCACAACCACCGACCGAGGTGCACAACCGCCGACCGAGTTGCACAACCGCCGACCGAGTTGCACAACCACCGCACGAGGCGCACAACCGCCATCCGAGATTCACTACCACTGACCGCAGACGCACTACCGCCGTCCGTGTATTGCTCATCCACCGATCGAGTAGATTAGTTAAGGTTTAGTAGGACTAGAGTTTGAGGAACAAGGAATAGTTACAGTGAAGTCAGCAGAATAGAAAAGAGTTAAGAAAACTGAGGTTATTTGGATGAGATAGCATAGGATCCGACTTCACAGCTCTCTTGCAATCATTGTTTTGACCTAACACCCTTGGGTCAAATGTATGTTGCAAGATAACCCCATCAGGCACTGTTAGTGACAGTCTCATAGAGATGCGTATGGACAGATTCATGGAACATGACAGTATGACCTCCAAATGGGCGGTCACAATGATTGGATTGTACAGGCTGTATGATGGGGCATCCATGGGCCACAATTGGCATACACAAACAAGATGGTTAGTAGATGATCACACGCATAGTTTAACCCATTTAGCGATTGGCCAGCCAGCGATAGGAGTTTGACTTAGTCTGAGGCATAGATAGAGGGTTCAGCGAGAGTGTTTTCCGGAGAGATAGTGATTCCCTTGTGTTTTGCCAGCACGATTAGGTCCTTACCTTGAGACATAGAGTTGAGCCCTACCCTGAGTATAGAAGCACCTTCATGGTACTGATTAGGGTTTACAGTGCAGGTCGGTATGGGCAGACCGATCTTACGATGACGAACCTCACCCCAGCTTGAGAACAAAGTAAATAGGGACTTCAGACAGACCAGACCGTGCAGACCAAACGAAGTGATACCAGTGTATGCTCATCTTGGTTGATAGCCTTGCTTTAGAGTCTACCACAGCAGTAGTAGTCATGTGAGTCAAGATTAGTACTACAAATCGGTACGGGACGGCAGGTCACACACCACTGAAGAGCGGACGAGACATGTGTCGAACCTCATTATGAGTCCCCGTAGACTTGAGGGGAGACCGTGATTCTTTGGGTCGTTTGAACCCCGCCCGTTTAGAAGTGCGTGACTAGTACGGTATCAAGAAACACGTGCCTACTGTTAGCTGATTGAACTAGAGCCACTTAGGAGCCGTTTCTGAGATTTGTCATTGATTGACTGTTCCACAGACTGATCACCTGTGGTATAGTAAATCATAGTGATCTTAGAGACAAGTCCATAGACCTACCGATATTTTGGCCACCCAGTATGCTACATAGGGATTTCATCTCCCCTACCACTTGCATGACACCTTGACCTCACCACAGATCAGAGTGACATACCTATGTAGCAGGTTCTTGGCCTAGTGGAGTTCCCTGTTTACCTTGCACCAGATACCACATGTGAGGATGAGATGTCCCCTATTGAGAGTTCTTGAGCAGTGTGACTTGATTTCCACTAGATTCAGCCTCCCTTCCTATACCTAGAGATGTCAAACGGAGTGGAGTTTTCACTTGAGGATTTCCACTCACCCCTTTGTATGTACCAGTTCTACCATCAGTTTATCCAGAGGATTGAGATGAGTATACGTTGACCAGAGCACAGAGCACATGCCGTAGACCAGATACAGACTCCACAGTCCCATGCAGAGTATGTCATCATACTCCTTGAGACACGCTGTGTATGTACAAGTGTTCTCGCCTCCCTTCAGTAGTAGTTAGTGGTTGTATAGATAGCCACCGGAGCCATAGTATGCATTAGAGTCATAGCAGCTATCCTTGTTCTCTTATAGAACAGAGTGAGATACATGACTCAGGACCGAGTCAACTAGAACCAAGTGAGCGGTCCAGTTCCTTGTATAGGGACACCTGAGAGTTGGACCTAGACTGGCGACAGTGAGCCGTGCAGCTCATTAGGGTATCCACCGTACTTAGCAGGAGACTCATAGCAGGCTTTGAGGTGATAGTAGGACCTAGAGTAGAGTTCCTGCGAGTACATGTAGGTGACGGTTCACAGATGAGGATTAGAGGGACATGGGTAGATGTTAGCAGGTAGGTCTTAACCTCGGCATAGTTTTCCAGACATAACCCAGATTAGAACCTTGCGATACTCTAGAGTATTTGCTTGACCAACCCAGTAGGCCCTTAGGGGTGATCTAGGTTTTCCGCCGAGTTAGCAGTAGGGATCAGAACAGAAGAGAGGGATGATGATAATGTTAGAACAGACACAGGAAGTATAGAATCCAGCATGTTTGAGATGGTCAGCATCACTAGCAGGACTCGCCATGTCGGCACCACTACAGTCAATGAGGATGTATAGGACTGTTGAAGCAGTAGAGGATACGACTGATATGTATCCAGCTTCTAGGTAGTAGTTCAGCAGAACCTCCTTGAGTTAAAATTTCGAGGACGAAATTTTTATAAGGAGGGAAGATTGTAAAACCCATGATTCGAGTCAGGGTTTTATATTTAGAACCGGTCGGTTCGACCGTTATTTTCGAGTCGAGTCAGTTTCAGAACACGTGTACTGAGCCGATGCCGGTCTCGTGTATGAGCCATGAGGGTCATGTGTACCCAAGTATATGATGATAACGTCATGAACACAGCAGAAAAGAATGAGTTATCAGAATATATGAGAGTATGCAGTTCATTTTTTTTATTATGATATATAATGGATCGTAGAATTAGTTTTAGGCCGTTTACCGCGTTAGGACACGTTACGGGCATTTTGGGTGGGTTGATAGTTCTAGAGCATATCATTATGATTTTTTGGTGTTGTTTGATTTTATGGGATTTTTCCCAAATTTTTATGAATTTTTCTTACGACTTAATACTATTATTTTGACTCGAGTCGGAGACGAGTCAAGTAATATTTACGAGCTTTGCCACCGCACACCCCTCGACCTTACCTTCTTCTTCCCCAAACCCTCGCCACGCCGCCCCTGTTCGCACACGTCGCCGCCACGGCCGACGCCGCCTGGCCGCCGATCGGCGCCGCCCAGCCCTGCCACGGCGTTGCCGTGCCGCCCCGACCAGGCCCGGCCGCTGCATCAGGCCGCCACGACGCCAGAATCGCCGCAGCGCTACGTTGCAGCCTGCGTCGTCGATTTCGCCGCCAGCGACCGTCGCCGCCATGATCAGGTAGGTCGCCTCAGCACCCTCAGCCCTCCAGCGACCTTCCCCGACCGGAACAGAGGCCATCGCTGCCCTGGCCGGCCGGATCTAGCCACCCATCGCCGCCGGCCCTGTTTTGCCATTTTCCGGCGAGCCGCCACCTCCGTTGGCCACGTCTGACGTCATAGATGAGTCGGGCTCACCGAGCCGGTTCCGAGGGTACCCAACACGACCACTTTCCGGCCAATAGACGCCGCCGGCGATTGTCGCCGGAAAACCACAAGAAGTCGTCGGAAAACCGCCAGTCAGCTGCCGGAAAACCGCCGAAAATTGGAATTTCTGGAATTCGCTGGAATTCACCGGATCTTCCGCGGGGCTCACCCAGTGGAGCCCGATCGAGCTTCGGACGCCGATGAGCGCCGAATTTGAGCTCCGAGACGCGCGACGGAACCCTAGCCGTCGCCGATTGCCGACGACGTGAGGTATAATTACCTCCGATTGATTTATTTAAAATTGATGATAATTGTTAGCATAGCATGCTAGGGTTGATTAATTATCATGATTAATGTCTTAGATCATGAATGAAGTAAAGATGTGCATGATGTGATTAACAGGGAATGAAGGTTAAGTGATCTAATGAAGTAAAGTAAATTTGAGCATGATAATCGAGTACAACGTAACTTAGGAAATATAATAAAATTGGTATTAATAGGATAAGTTGGAATTATTTTCACATTATAATTGTTGATTGTTATGGTTGATGATTGAATGTGTGTGATGTGTGTTGAGTTTGATGCATCATTTAGTTAGCGGGCGTTAGTATTTAGTTTTGATGTGTAGGTACGGAGTAGGAGCTCGCCGCCTAGGCGCGATGACACGCTTGGAGCTTCTACCAGGTCCGTTAGGACTTCTCTCTGATTTTATGATCTTTTCTATTGTATGTTTGATTTATTGTCTGCAGGACGGGTTAAGTGGCGTTTTATCGGATCCCACTTAACTCGGGCCATTTAACCGAACATTTTCCGGATTAATAACCCCTCGAGGATGAGATCCCTCGAGGTTGATTTCGAAAACAAGATCCACCACAAGTTGCCTTCGGGCCTATTATATAAATCCCTACCCAAGCCCTATATATATGTAGTTTTCGCGTTTTCAGTGAGACGAGAGATGGAGAAATCGACTGCACGTACCATGCAGAGGATGCCGTGACAGTCAAAGCGGGCTCTGGATTAGTGCCAGCGGACTGTTCCATTCCCGAGGGATCCTGACAACTCCGCGTTTGAGTTCCTCACACCCGGAGAACGTGGAGGTTTACGGGTACTGTTTAGTACAGCGCATGTCCGGACTTGTGGTTCAAAGGGTACTAAAGGCGACTGCCTGAGAGTACTCGGCCTTCGTGCTCAAGGCCAGGAGAAATATGGAGGTAAGGAGAGGGCTTAGGATAAAGTTTCACGAGAAGTACTGAAAAAGAAGTGCTGAGAGTAGCACAGTACCAGCAGCAGAGCAGTAAGTTCGGGATGCTACCGGGTCTGCAGCCCAGTGGCTCCTCAGTAGTGCCCTTCAGAGTGTTCACGTGGAGTATATGATGATTTCTTTCATATGAGAGTTTGCTCTCATAGCCAGTTTGCTATAGTTATTTTCTTTTCGGACCAGTAACGCTTGTTACTGACGTTTTTCTTATATATATGTAGGTGATAAGCACGAGATGGATGGGCCGGCCAGGACGGAGGAGCAATAAGGTCTTCTGCACACACACATTGGGTGATTGAATGTTTAATGTTTTGTTATGATGTTATTTTATACACATGCTATGATTAAATGTTTGAGCATGATGATGTGATGTGAATGGAATGCTAAGACACGATAACAGAATGCAAAATATGATTAGAGTTGCGCAGCGGAAGCTTAGTGGGTTGAGACCCAAGTTTCAGAATGAATACGTTATAAATGAGATTCTGTGTGATTGTTAATGCATGCCGATATATTTATATATACATTATTTTGACAGGGTGGGCCCATAATTACACTTTTAGGAGAGACTCTATCAGTTTTACTTCAGAATTTTCATCAATTTTGCTCGTAATTGTGATGGTGTGAAAATTGGTTGCATGTCATCCATGTAGTATCCTGTTAGGGTTTTATGCATTCACACATGCATATAGCAAGTTGGATCTTCATGACGGATCGTATCTTCATCTTAAGACGCCGAGATTGGATCCGCATGAGTTAGGTTCAGGTTAGCCGACCTAACCGGGGCCTGTAACATGCCAGTTCGGTTCACGAGCGTGAACCAGATTTGGGGTGTTACATACTGCTGCCATTACTGTGCCGCCCCGGTGCTGCCCCGAACGCCCATAGTCATCACCCAACCTCCTCGATGCGATGAAGCTGCCACAACCATGCTGCTCTCCCATCATAGATCCCATTGCCACCATGTTGTTGCAGCCTCAATGTCACCGACCCCCCACAACCTTCCCCTACTGGAGTGGAGGCTAGTGCCGCCCATCTCGACCAGATCTTGTCACCTCACCACCGATCACCCCTATTTTGCCCCTTTGCGGCAAGCCGCCACTTCCGCCGACCTTGTCTATGTCGTAGACATGTCGGGCTTGCTAAGCTAGTGCCAACGATACCCCATATCACTACCATCGCACCGGTAGTTGCCACCGGCAAGAGTCGCCATAAAATCACTGGAAGGTCGCTGGAAAACATCTGGAAAGTGATGGAAAATAGCCAAAAAATTGGATTCGCTGGAATTCGTCACATCTTCCACCGAGCTCATCCAGTCGAACCCGATCGAACTTCGGATGCTATTGAGCACCGAATTCGAGCTCTGAGATACACGATGCAACCCTTGCCATCGCCAATTGCCAACAACGTGAGGTATAATTACCTATGATTTAATTATTTAAAATTAATGATTGTTAGCACAACATGTTAGGATTGATTAATTGTCGTGATGAATGTTTGATTGTGAATGAAGTGATGATTTGCATGATTGATTGATAGTGAATGAATGTTATTGATCTAATTAGGTAAATTAAATCTGAGCATGCTAATTGATTATAACGTAACTTAGAAAAATATAATAAAATTGGTGTGAATAGAATGAGCTAGGCATATTTTATTGTGATAAAGGTTGTTTGTTTGATGGATGATGATTATATTGTGAGTGTGATATTCATGATGAATTTGATGCATCATTCAGTTAGCAGGACATTAGGTTTTAGTTTGATGTGTAGGTACTGAGTAGGAGCTTGCTGCCTAAGTGGGTAGACACGATTGGAACTTCTACCAAGTCCGTTTAGGACTCGATCCCAATTTATTGTCTCATTATATCGTGATTTATTTCAACAGGTAAGTGGACATGTCGAGTGGTGGATTTATCATATCCCACTCGACACGGGCCATTTAGCTGATCGTATTTCCGGATTAATAATCATTGAGGATGAGATCCCTCGAGTTTATTTTTGAAACTCAGATTCAACTCACGATGCCTTCGGGCTTATTATACTGAATTGCCTACCCAGGTTATGTATATGTAGTTTTTGTGTTTTAGTGAGATTTGTGATGAGGGAAAATGATGGCCACATCTTAAGGCGTGTGTTTGTCAAAGCAGGCTCTGAAACTTGTGAGTGTCGACTCCATTCCCGAGGGATCCTAATAACTCCACCTTTGAGTTCCTCAAACCCGGAGAAGTGTGGAGGTTTATGGGTATTGCTGTACAGTGCATGTCTAGACTTAAAGGGTACTGAAGAGTCATGCCTGAGAGTACTCGGCCTTTGTACTCAAGGCCAGAAGTAGTATAGAGGTTGTAGAGGGCTGAGAGGAAAGAGAATGATTTTCCCGCGTAAAGGGGTAGTTTAAATGACCAAGGAAAGAGAGTGATATAGAAAGGAGACGCTGCCGCCCGAGGTTGACGACTCCCATTATTGCCCTTATGAGAGTTCTTGAGAAAGTATATGAGGTTTTTATTTAACAGGAGTATGAGCTCTCATGTGCCAATTTGTTATTAGTTATTTTTGGACTGGTAACACTTGTTACTAACATCTTTTTATTATATATGTAGGTGAAAATCTCAAGGAATGAGTATCGTCAGGACTATGGAGGAGCAACTATGAAATCACCACACATGTGCTTGCCGACTCTAATTGGTGATGTATTGAATTGTGTGGATAATGAATTTGAATGACATTTTGTAAACTGCTAAAGGTATTTTGTATGTGAATGCAAATGGAAAGTGGAAAATGAACAGGGTGAGCTACAGAGTGAAAATAACTAGAATGTGAAAATTATGTTGTGTTTAGACGGTGTTTTCAATTTTATTGCTATTAATATATATCATTTATTGTTAACAGGGTGGCCTCTATTGCACTTTTAGGGGAAACTCTGTCCATTTCGTTTTCGAAATATATCTTTCTTTTAAACTTTTCGTTTATTTTGTTTGTTTCTTTAGTTGTTTGAACATGATGGCATGCATGCTGGATAATGTTAGAACCTAAACATCTCATCCATGTTTTGCATGTGACATCACCATTTTAAGACGCCGTGGGTAGATCTGGGTTGGCTAAACTGAATCAAGTAGATTAGCGAATGGTTTGGTCACCAGTAATATTTTTGGGTGGTTCACAGGTGAACCGAAATGGGGCATTATAGTTAGATTCAGAATGACTCTAGGTTATTGATTGTTTGTCATGTTATATTCATTGTTCAATGTTGGTTTTTCACTTATAGTATATAGGGTCATTTGAGTGAAAACAACATCGAAAAGGTCACCTGATTAACTAGTAAGGGTTGAATTAATCGAATTTGGTTGAATATGGTTAAACAGGCAAACTTTGGTGCCTTTTATCATTTATCTAAGGATTAGAACGTGGATATTGGGTTTTCCTAGGATATTAGGAGGCTTCTAGGAGGTTGGAGGATAAGTATGGATTGGGAGAAGATAGGGTAAGAGTATATAAATATGTTAAGAAGAGATTTGGTCTTGTTCTTTTACAAAAACCCAAAAGGGCTGTCTCTCCTTCCCTAACGTGGCACTTCTCTCCATCCCTTGTTCCAGCATTATTCATCATTGGCTTTCGTGGTTAGAATCTAAGAAGTTCCTAATCGAAAACTACTGAAGAGGAGGTTAATCATTCGACGTCAACATTATTAAGTCATGCATCATGAGCATATTCATGTTGTTCTTTTGTGGGAATTATGTACAACATGGGTATTCATGTATTTTCATTGTTTATATGATTATTTGATTCATGTACATCAAAATAAAGACCATGAACTTGATTGTGATGAAGGCGGTAAAATTAAACAACATAGATACCGATTTTTGTGTTAAAAGCATAAGTATAATAGAACCATTGAATAACCTAGTTTTAATTGTCAATAAATGTCATAAACTCTTAATTTTGATGTAAATAGCAGTTACATGAAGTTTCATCATGTTTGGAACATGTTGGAATAGTTTCTTGGAAAGCCCTTGGCAAATTGTTAAGAATTGCTTAACTCAATTATGTTTTAATGAAAAATAATAATGGGGGACATAAAATTTAAAATTCTTCTAAAGGAATGCGATATTATATGGTATAAAGTTATGGTAAAAATTTTAAGAAGTTTCGAATTCCTTTGCACTGTGAACAAAATTGCAAAGTGGGAAAATTTGGTTTACTATAGCCAACGCTGTGACTTTTGTTAGTAGTGTCGCAGAGCTGAGACAAATTACAAAAAAGATAAGGCATCCTAGTACTGGTACTCTCAAAACCGAGAGTTACAGTGTTGCAGCCCTCACTCAACGAAAAATTAATAAAATTATGTAGTTAACAAGCGCCACGAAGTTCAAAGCTGGGAGCACCAGCGCCGCGGTCTTAACCTAAATTTTTGTAAATGTTTTATTAATATTTTAACTTTGTGTATGCTTTATATATGATTTTTTAATGATTATATGACCTTAATATGATATTAAATACATCTTGTGATGATTTTAACATGTAGAATGAGTGGTGAATCATATATGGTCATGAGATATCATGTATGCATACTTGAATAGCTAATTGGGTAGTAATGTGTAGTTATGCTTCATTGCTTACACTAGGAAGGAGATGGATAAGATGTTCCAGAGCTAAGAAAGCTATTGACCAGGTTCATTTAGTCGTTATTTGGAGAGTTTTATGATCCTCATGTTGTTTGCTATATGATTAACGATTTAGTCAAATTGTGATTTGATGTGTATGAAAAATATGTGATACCTAATAGATATTAGGTAATTTGACTAAGGGATAAATGAAAATAAATACACATGGTTTTAATGTTTCCATAATGTTAAGTTAATGGTGGGGCCTAGGCTTAACTTGTAATAAAAGAGAAATCAGATAAACCGACGGGTTGTACCGATACAACTTTGAGCATCCACACGAGGCAATGCTAGAGTTAGGGAGGTTATTATACACTTGCAGCACTTAATGATTATTTGTGGGGGCTTATTAGTAGGCTTGTGTGACCGAATTCATTATGCAAAACCCAAGGGTGAGATACACACTCGGAATTGCTCATGATCGATGAGTAAAAACATTATAATAAATTGAAAAACTCATGGTCTATGAGTGATATAATATCTTTTAAATAAGGTTAATAATATGATTGTTTTCTCTGGTTTTTATTGTCGTAAAAATGGAGAATAAATAAATAATTAATAAATTAATAAATACACGTAGAAATAAATAGAAAAATATTAAGTACCTAAAAATAAATAATACTTTAATTATAAAATAATAATATCATTATACTATATAAATACACATTAAACATGAGTAGATATTAATATATAGTTGTGGTATTAAACATACAAATAAATAATGAAATAAATAGTTAATATTAATTAATCATGAATAATAATAATAATATCATAGTCATCCAATTCAGAAATACATAATTAATAAAAAGAAAAATAACATACACGTGAGCCAACAAATAAATAAAT
Source organism: Piper betle (assembly GCA_033002965.1). Lineage (NCBI taxonomy): Eukaryota > Viridiplantae > Streptophyta > Magnoliopsida > Piperales > Piperaceae > Piper > Piper betle. Next base: position 32,073 of record JAURVB010013417.1, on the reverse strand, counting down.
AATTTAGTAAACATGAATAAGACTATATTAATGAGTAAATATATCATTAATATTAATAAATAATCACATAAACATGGATTATAATCAATAAATAACCAAATAACAATTAATGAATAATAGTGAATAAATAAATAAATAACCAAATAAAATAAACTATAAATAAATAAAAATAGTCATAATATCCAAATATGCTATATAATATGAATATGCATCTAAACTAATATAGAGTATCTTGAATTTCCAAACAATGGTCGAGAAATTGCTGAAAATGGCCAGAAAATGAGCTGAAAACCGAGTTAGCTTAGGGCAACCGAATCGAGTCGGGCCGAATTAACTCAGTCTTGGTTAGCCAAAAATTGGGCTGGGCTGACTCGGCTGACACGGGCATGAACTCACAAACTCGGGCACAAATTGACAAATTGGGTTGGGTAGGCAAACACGGTCATGGCTGGGCTGGCGGAGCCCGTCGCTGGAAATTGCCATTGCAGTACAGCAAAGGCTGCCATCGGTCGTGATCGATAGGACATTAAGGCGGTGGTGATCGGTAAGGTCAAGCTGATTACTGGCCGGAAAGGGATGGAATCGCCGCTGGGTGAGGCGACATTGCCGATGACATTGTTGGTCATAGCGGTCGTCGTGGGTAGTCTCAAAATATATGCCACGACGAGATGAACCAATTTGGACTGTTGGCCTCAGCAAAGGTGGCTCACTAGAGGCAGTAAATGGCCTGAAAGGCGGTGGTGGACACCAGCAATAAAAATACTGTCATTGGTGACTATTGTTGCGATGCAAGTGCCGAAGCTGGGCTTGGATCGATAGCTGCCTGCAAGGCGATCCCGATGGCATTAGTCCGGTGGTTGGAGGACCAGAGCCTCGCTAGCTGTGAGCCGAAGTAGTGGTGGTGGTAAGATGCAAATCCGAAAATGGAGGAAGAAATGATAAGTGGTGGCTGTCTAGATCTTTCCACATGGTGCAATCTAAACCATTTGGCAACTCGTGGGCCAAGTGGAGCCCTGCTGTGGTATGTGCAATATATATATATATATATATATATATATATATATATATATATATGAAAAGTTCCAATAGAGACTGTCCAAAGTCAAAACTAATTTGAGTTCTAAAAGTGACTCCATTGGCAAGAATCGAGGTTAGAAGGCTAAATGAGCCTCAAAATCCTAAACTCAATCGGGTAAAAAGCTACGACTCAATCAAACACGGTCCACAAGGGCAATCCGGTAGTTGAAGTCCCTAAGATGCATGTAAATAAGATACCCTAAAATTCTCAAATGGATACTAAACGCTGCAACGGCCTAGAGCTAGGCCTAAAACCCTGGCTAAGACAAATAAAAAAAATTTGTATACATCATGTATACACTGATAACTCATGCTCTGCTGTTACACGACTATAGCTATCATCTACATGTCGGGAATATTCAGCCTCCATAATATACTCATATCGTCATTTGGGCCCCAAACTGATGGTCTAAAAACTAGGATAGCTCAAACTCACTTGAATTTGTTTTAGTAAACTCAGATCCAGAACACGTTGCCTTCGAGCCTATTATTTTCTGATCGCTACCCAAACATGTATGTATATAGTTTTTGAGTTTACCAATGAGATGTGAGACAAGGGGAAAGTTGACTTGTGTGCACTGTGAGCAGTTGCACATGCCTGTCAAAGCGGGGTGAGCAAGATGTTCCATTTTCGAGGGATCCTGACAATTCCACATTTTGAGTTCCAAGAGAAGTGTGAAGGATATAGGTACTATTATGGAGCGCATGTCTAGACTTATGGATTTAAAGGTTGTTGAAGGCACTTGCCTGAGAGAGCTCACCCTTTGTGGTTAGGGCCTAGACTTGTATGAAAGATGTAGAGGGCTTTGGGATAATTGATTTTCGTGAGTGTGGGATAGTTTGAAAATGTCAAGGCATCTGATGAGTCAAAATGGGGACGCTGCCAAGCTGAGGCTGACGGCTTTTGATTAGTGCACCTTATGAGTGATTATAATGTAAAAATATAGATGAATGATTTTATTTAACAAGATAGTCATCTCTTCTTTGCCAGTTTGATTATCACTTATTTTTGGACCAATAATACTTGTTATTGACTTTTTCATACTATATATGTAGGTGAGAACCTGAATGGCTAGAAGCTATCGGGACCACAGATGATCAGCGATACAACATGCACACAAGTACCAGCCGAATGGATTGAAAAACAAAATGTGATGTGATGAACTATTGCGATTGCTTGTGAAAAGAATGCTACCATGTTTTATTGTAGGAAAGGTTATGAGAATTTATGATATTATCTTTGTTGACTGTTATGAATAACTGTATAGGATCAGCAAAGGTGACCCGACTTAGAAAAAAATGAAGATGATTAAAATGTGAGTGTTGTGTGAAAGATATGATGTTGTAAGAATGTTTTATGTGTTATCATCATCATTATATATATATATATATAGTTTGTTATTGATAAGGTGGTCCCTATTGTACTTTTAGGAAAGACTCTATCCATTTTGCTTTTAAAAACCTTTGTTTTATAAACTTTTAATGAGTTTACTTGTTTTGAATATAAATTGTATTTCATATCATGTATCTAGAACAACGTTAGTACCTAACCATCTCATCCATGCGTTGAATGTTTGCATCACCATCTTGATAAGCTGAGGGTAGATCCGGGTTGGCTAGACTGAATTAAGTAGATTAATGAATGGTTCAGTTGTTGGTAGCATTTTCAGTCATGTTCGTCAACGAACCGAATTGGGGTGTTATAGTCTTGGTGTCATAAGCTAACCTTTTGTTGATTAAGGTATTACATGTTACATGTGTGCAAAAGGTGCTCCGAGTTGTGCTGAAAGGTATATTTCTGTTTAAATTTTTTTTCATATTTTCTTACCGATCAGTGGTGTGATAGTGTGTTCAGCTTAGAGTAGTGAATCCTAGCAGGATGGTTAGATAGACTCATAGGATGCAGATTAGGGCCTCATCCCCTCCATTGCAAAGACAAGACAGTCATAGCCATGGTCACAATGACACAGCATCTAGCCGACTGTGGACTACCATGCCACCAGGAGAGCCCAGTGTGCCAATCTCAGTTTGTCGATGCAATGAGAACTGTTGCAATGACAACCACTGTAGTAGCAGTCATTGACAAGAGAGAGATGCAGTGATGCTAGATTGGCTGAGGATAAGATATGGATGCTACAAAGCCAAGAGAAATTCAGGAGAGAGTTCAGACAGATAGCCCTCTTAATAGCTAGAGCTAAGAAGAGACCAGTAGTGGATGATGAGGCACGAGGAGTGCCAGTAGTTCTCATGGGCTCTCTGTCCACTGCCTCTTCCTCCACCATTGTAGTAGAGTACTACTCCAACAATGACTTATTTGTTCACCCCATTTTAGACAAGCATGGGCCCAAATGTTAGTGAACCCGCAATAGTAGGTAGCAGGTAAACTGCAGGTGGAAGTGGAGGTGAAGGATTTGATAGTGTACTAGTAGGTAGAGGACCACAGTTTCCACTGTATGAGCTAGGAGAAGGGTCTAACATATCAACTGATGTAAGAAATTTGAACTATAGAAGTATGAAAAGTTTGTGATAAATGGTGGATGACCATTCTTTGAAAAGATGGATACAGAAGAAGCTTTTGTGGATCTCATTAACTATCGGTGTATTTGGAAGCATGACATGTTCAATGCAGCACCGAGTACACATCATTACAGGAGCTTTACAAGATGAAGCTAAAATATGGTGGGATTCAGTGATGGGTTCCGCATTTGCCTAATGACAACCTCAGGACATCATTTGGGTGAATTTAGTGTGAAATTTGATGGGAAGTATTTCCACTAGATGTCCCGAAGAGAAAAGAACGGGAATTTTAGACAGTGAAACAAGGTTCCATGACAGTAGTACAGTATGAGACCATATTCAAAGCCTTGGAAAGGTTTGCACTGGATTTGGATCTGACTGAATGAAGAAGGATAGAGCATTTTTACGAGGGTCTCTAGCATGAAATCTGGATGGCCAATTTGGATAGGAAGTTTGCCAACTTTGGCGATATAGTGAGAGCTGCAGGTGAGGCAAAGCGAGTTCTAGCTACTCGTCCTCACTAAGACTTTGACTAGAAACATAACATATAAGGCCATATCAACCAGAGTAGAGAGCACAACAGAGACATCGAACAGATGCACCAATTTCCGTGAGGGCTATGGATGGGTAGGTTCTGGACAACATACCACCTTTCTATTAGATTTACAAACGTCAGCATGGATGTTAGTGCAAAGCAGGCACAAACGCATGTTACAATTGCGGTCAGCCATGACGTAGAGCCATTGAGTGTAGAGTAGGCACTAACGCATGCTATGATTGTAGTCAGCCAGGGCATAGAACAGTAGACTATCCAACAGACCAGATCCAACAATTCATACTTCCAGCGCCTCAATAGAGACTTACACTTCTAGCTCCCCATTATCAGCAATAGCAGAGAGACCAACAAGGCCAAGGTCAGCACTAGAGAGGCGGAGACCAATAGCCTCCTAGACAACAGCAGGGGGGATAGGAGTAGTGAGGCTATATCACTGCAAGGTAGGTCAAACACCATAGAGGTAAACAATAGGCAATGCCAGTTTAGGATCATAGGGATTAGAATCAAGTGGTGATACCAGTAGCACCTCCTGCCCTAGCACAACAGCAACCATTAAGGAAGTATGCAGCCACAGTGGCAAAGGTACTTGAGGACATGACAGTCACGTTAGAAACACTTCCAGTAGGCTCTTTACTTGCATGTGTTCTTTTATTTCATACACAGAAACAAGTAGAATTGGAGGTAAGATAGGAGAATTAGGACATTCACTATTAGTGTCCACTCCCGCCGGTATTGTTATAGCTATGGGCAAGTGTGTGCATAATGTCCTTGTTGAGATTCAACTGTAATGACCCACCTGAATCGGACCGGGTATTACTTAAAAATATAGTTATAATAAATGTAACATTCTAGAACATAAATTGAAATACAGCAAATAAGTCTCGCAACATATAATATGAATCATAACAATAAATCATGTTCTCTAAAATATAAAATAACTGTCCCACAGTCTCGGACCATTTCCTATAGCCACATTTATAACACAAGAGAATTAATAAGGAAGTCCAATTTTCTTTTTATCGATTCACCATACCTAGGTTAGTAAAAGAACCACCAATCACACTTCTATTCTTCAGTCCACGTTGCTCACCTGCGGAGGCAATTCTGCGTTAGTGATAAAACCACTAAGCTGCATAACTAAATGAAACAAGTCAATATAATCCCTATTATCATTTCACCCATTTATTATTATTATTATCGTTTCAAAAGTCTTTTAGTAATTATCTCTCAGGTCATTCTGAGATTAGTAATTTGTGTCTCAGGTCATTTTGAGATTCGTAAAAATATCTTCATCATTCAGTTAAATTTGTCTCCCAGCTCATTCCGAGATTAGGTGGTCTCCCAGATCTTTCTGAGATTAGTCATTGTCTCCCAGTTCATTCTGAGATTAGAAATTGTCTCCTAGCTCTTTGTGAGATTAGGTGGTCTCCCAGCACATTGTGAGATTAATCATTGTCTCCCAGTTCATTTTGAGATTAGAAATTTGTCCCCTAGCTCATTCTGAGACTAGGTGGTCTCCAGCTCATTCTGAGATTAGTCATGGTCTCCCAGTTCGTTCTGAGATTAGAAATTTGTTTCCCCATTCATTCTAAGATTAGGTGGTCTCCCAGCTCATTCTGAGGTTAGTCATTGTCTCCCAGTTTATTCTGAGAATAGAATTTGTCTCCCAGCTCATTCTGAGATTAGTCATTGTCTCCCAGTTCATTCTAAGATTAGAATTTGTCTCCCAGCTCATTCTGAGATTAGGTGTTCTACCAGCTCATTCCTGAAATTAGTCATTGTCTCCCAGTTCATTCTGAGATTAGAATTTGTCTCCCAACTCATTTTGAAATTAGGTGGTCTCCCAGCTCATTCTGAGATTAGTCATGGTCTCCCAGTTTATCTTGAGATTAGAATTTGTCTCCCAGCTCATTCTGAGATTAGGTGGTTTCCTAGGTCATTCTAAGATTAGTCATTGTCTCCCAATTCATTCTAAGATTAGAAAATGTCTCCTAGCTCATTCTAAGATTAGCGCTGACAAAGGTTACCAGTTTGGGAAAAATACAACATTTCAAATAATTATACTAGTTTGGGAAAATAACACATTTCAAATAATTATACTATTTTGGGAAAATACAACATGTCAAATGATTTTACGGACCTGAATATTTCGAACTCGCAGCTGCAAACAATGTTCCTACTCTGAACGAGAACATAAAATTATACATAAATATAATTTTATTCGAGTAGCAATGTATGCAGCTATATGTCTAATATATCTATTAAATTTTTTGACAACATAACATGTAAGAATTCAAAAATATTAAATATTAAATTCTCAACAAATCTAGTGAGATAATTAATTATTCATGTGATATAATCATTTAAGTCATACTTAACAATTTAAATTAATTATCTAAATCATAAATAATACCTAACAATTGAGAAAATAATTATCAGTAATAAACAAGTATTAAATTTTCCATTGCGATGATAATTACTTAACCTCGATCTTGATGAATTAGTTTATGGTTATAATTTTTAATCACTACTATTATTTATAGCAATTTAATTAATTAAGTTGTTTGATTAAATTATTTAAAAAATTTGTATTATTCAAAAATATTATTAATATAATTATTTTAAATTATTCAACTCAATAAAATTATGAACGTTATTTATTTTCATTATTTTATTTAGGTTCGACGCTTGTGATTATTACCCAACTATAGTTTAATAACCCATGTTCTACATTACAAACTCATTATTAAAATAATCACTCTATTTATTTAATATTAAATTTAAGATGGTAAAGGTTAAATCTTTATTTTATTAATTAATTACAACCCTCCGATTTAATTTAATTGCTTGAATTAGGCCAATTAATTATTGACCGTTTATCATTACCGTATTTTTATTATTCGTGGCAATTTCGTACATTAATTAATTATTTTAGTAATTTTAACCATAACCCATTAAAATAATTATTTTTAAAGATTTATTATGAGTTCGTATTATTTTTTAATTTGAGTCGGTATCGAGTCAACCCATATTTACAAAACTGCCACCCTTCTTCTTCTTCTTCTTCCCGTCCATTCTTCTCTTCTCCCAAAGCAGATTTGTCGTTCTCCTCCCACCCTTATCTTGGCACCAAATGAACCACCATCTAAACATCCCAACAAAACATCAACAACAAGATAAAATCAGCAAGCGAGGAAGCCTCATGTGAGTGTTTTACAGCAGTTAAGCAAGACGACCATGTGCTGCACCATGACGCCCAACTCCTGGCCTGTTCTTCTTCTCCTAGCATCAAGACCCCTCCTTTCTTGCACCTTGCTCCAATTCAGATGTTCCACGACTTCAGGCTGGCCTCAACTTGTCCAACATTTCATTTAGCTCCTCATCACCCATTTGTGCTAGCTTAACACGATCAACTAAATCATTGGAAAATAACCAAATTTACCAATAACCCAGTTAGTTGCTCCACAAGGTTGATAGCCACCACTTTGGCTGACATGGCCCAAAGTCTAGCTAGCTACAGCCTTTTGTCCACTTTGCCCTTCCGACTCAATGTGTCTGCCACCACATTCTGTAAAACCCGTGACTCGAGTCAGAGTTTTACGGGATTGAACCAGTCGGTTCAACTGTTAGTTCGAGTCGAGTCAGCTTCATGGACAGCGAGCTGAGTTGAGGCCAGCTGTGAGTTATGAGCGATGAGGGTCATGTATGCTCAAGTGTACGATAATAACGTCTAAAAAATGATGAAAAATGGGTTATCAAGTATATGGAGGTATACAATATTGATTGTTATTTTTATTTTATCGCAGAATAGTTTTAGGCCGAATAACGCATTAGGACGCGTTGGATTATATTCTGGTGGGTTATTAGTTATAGAGCATGCCATTTGGATGTTGTTGTGTTTGTTTAATTTTATAGCATTTTCCCATATTTTTCTAAATTTGTTTTTGAATTTATTACGACTAGTTATTATTTTGACTCGAGTAGGAATTGAGTCAATACTTAATTACGAAACTGCCATTGAGGGTATTTTTCTCCCTCCCGACACTTACCCTCCCAAAACCCTCACTGCCGTTGTGTGCTATCGTCTCCGCCGCCGCCACTGTCGACGCCGTGCTGCCGCCGATCAACGCCGCCCCACCCCGCTGTGCAGTCGCCGTGCCGCCACGACCCACCCCGGCCACTGTCTCGCCGCCACGACGCCGGAATCGCCCCACAAGCCACGACACCCTCCCTCGTTGATTCGCCGCCGTCCGGGCCGCGCCGCCACCACTGTGACCCCGACGACCACCCCCTCGCTGTCGCCGACGTTTCCCCCACCATCCCGAGCGCCGTCGAGGCTGGCCGTAGCCTCAATCGGAGCACGCCGCCGCCGCCACCCATTTTCGACCCCGCCGCCGAAGGCCATTGCCGCCCCGGCTGCTTTGTTTGACACCACCATTGGACCAAGCTCGTCGAGCTGGTGCCGATAGACCCCTTGATTGCCCCGTCCCGAATCATCGCCTGAAAGCCGCCGACAATCTGCCGAAAAACTGTCGAAACCGCCAGAAAATTGGATTCATGGGAAATTTGCCGGATCATCCACCGAACGCACCCGATCCAATCTAATCGGACTTCGGACGCCGCTAGGTGCCGAATTCGAGTTTCGAGCCACGAAATGGAAACCCTAGCCGTCGCCGATTTTCGACGACGTGAGGTATAATTTATTTTAACTTAATTATTTGAAAGTATTGATTATTAGAATTACATGGTAGGATTGGTGAATTGTGTGTTATAATAATATATATAAATGTAGATTTGATTAAGGATAAATTGTGAAATTTGTTTGATTGAGTGGTGTTAAAAATGGAGGCTAAGAAACTACTTAGGGTAACTAGGTAATGATCATGATCTAATGCAAACTAGCCTAAGTAGACTTGCTAGAATTGATATAGGTTGATGTGTGTTGATTGATGCATGATTGTGTTGATTATGTGTGCATGCTATAGGATGTGTGATTCATCATGCAGGCATTAGTTTTTAGCTTGATTGTGTAGGTATGATGTAGGAGCTCGCCACCTAGGCGCGTGGACCCATTTGGAGCTTCTACCAGGTCCGTTTAGGACTCGTTCTCTGTTTTTACGCTACTCTATTATGTATTTGATTTATCATGTGTAGGACGAGTTAAGTGGAGTTTTATCGGATCCCACTTAACTCGGGCCATTTAGCCAACAGTTCTTTTTCGGATTAATAACCCTCGAGGATGAGCATCCCTCGAGTTTGTTTTCGAACTTTAGATCCAGCTCAAGTTGCCTTCGGGCCTATTGTATAAATCCCAACCCAGGCCTATATATGTATAGTTTTCGCGTTTTCGGTGAGAGATGGGATGAGAGTTACTTGCAGCCACGTCTTCAGATAGGGCGTGTGCTTGGAAGAGTGGGCTCTGGAGCTGGGGAGAGCCCACTTCGTTCCCGAAGGATCCGGACAACTCCACCTTTGAGTTCCTCAAACCCAGAGAAGTGTGGAGGTTTACGGGTACTGCAATGTAGCGCATGTCTAGACTTGTGGTTCAAAGGGTACTGAAGGCGACTGCCTGAGAGTGCTCAGGCTTTGTGCTCAAGGCCAGGAGTAATATGGAAGGTGCAGAGGGAGGTAAGGAATGAAATTTGATGCGAGAAGCGATAGAGAAATGGCCAAGGTATGAGAATGAGAAAGAAAGGGGGACGCTATCGACTCGAGGGCGACGACTCCCGTATGTGCCCTGATGAGAGTTCTTGAGGAAGTATATGGTTTTGATTGAACAGGAGAGTTTGCTCTCCTGTGCCAGATTGATATTAGTTAATTTTTGGGCTGGTAACACTCGTTACTGACGGTTTTTCTATATATATGTAGGTGAGGAATGCAAGTGATGAAAGCTGTCGGGACTGCGGAGGAGCAGCACGGAACCGCGCACACATGTACCTGCCACGTGTAACGTATAATGATGGTGTGTTATTGTTATGTAAATGATAATTTTGATGTGTTTGCTTGAATGAATTACTTGTTATGAAACGAACTGATAAATATGAATGAGTAGGGAGCCTTGGAGTTCACACTCGGCTCTAGGTAAAAACGAATGAGATAATGATTGAATGTCATGGTAGATTGTTATGTGTTATCGTATTTTTATAAAATAGTATATATTTTCTTTTGGTTTCTCATTTGTTGTTTTGTCTTGTCTTTGCTTGCACGTCATGGCATGCATTTTATATTTGCATATCCATCTTGAGACGCCGAGAGTAGATCCAGGTAGGCTTAACCGAATCTATTAGATTAGCGAACGGTTCGGTCGCCAGTGACATTTCCGGGTTGGTTCACGGGGGAGCCGAAACGGGGTGTTACACATTCGCTTTCCTTCGATGGTATAAGATTTGGAAGTCGTAGTCCTTCAAATATTCTAGCCACTGCCTCTATCAAAGGTTTAGGTCATTCTGGGTGAAGATATACTTCAAACTTTGGTGGTCAGTGAAGACTTCGAATTGGGCTCCATACAGGTAGTGTCTCCAAATTTTCAGGGCAAAAACCACTACTGCCAGTTCCATGTCATGGATTACATAATTTTGCTCTTGAATCTTCAATTGAAGAGAGGCATAGGCCACCATTTTACCTTCTTGCTTAAGGACACATCCTAAACCCAACAGAAATGCATCACTGAAGACTACAAATCCTTCATTACCATTTGGCAGGGTCAATACTGGTGGAGTTGTTAGACTCGTCGTCAGAGATTGGAAATCATGTTCTCTTCATTACCATTTGGCATGGTCTCCCAGTTCATTCTGAGATTAGAAATTTGTCTCCCATCTCTTTCTGAGATTAGTCATTGTCTCCCAGTTCATTCTGAGATTAGAATTTGTCTCCCAGCTCATTCTGAGATTAGGACCGACAAAGGCTACCAGTTTGGGAAAAATACAACATTTCAAATAATTATACTAGTTTGGAAAAATACAACATTTCAAATAATTATACCAGTTTGGGAAAATACAACATTTCAAATGATTATACAGACCTGTATATTTCGAACTCGTAGCTGCAACCAATGATCCTAATCTGAACGGGATTCCAATTTCAGTTTAGTTTAGTTCTTTTTTGTGCTGATTTAAGACTTTAATTATCATGTTTATCAAGCTTATTATCAATTAAAAAGACATATGAATGCTTGAAAATTAAGAATAGAATGATAAGAAGGATACCCAAGCAAGGAAGAAGCCCCGGTAAGGAATAGAAGAACTAGGAGGCTAAGGTGAGGAAGACGCCCCCTTACACCGAAAATGACATCCTCTTTAAAATTTATAAAAATGAAAATGATAGCTAGGGTATGTGAAAACACCCCTAGACCCATATTTCATTTAACCGGGTAATAATAAAATGGGTAAATAATTAACCGAGTAGAACTAACCGAGTAAAGAATATAACATGTTTGGTCCTTCCTGGACCACGCCCGCGTCCATTTTTTTCACAGTCTTTACAATCTCCCCAACTAGAAAATATTTCATCCCCGAAATATCATAATGGGCAATAGAACAATCATGATTAATTTTATTCATTTCTTCGGGATCACTTCATGCTACTATAAATATAAAATTCTATGCCACAAACAGGCTAGGTTATTTCCTTGCCATTTCTTGTTCAGTCTCCCATATAGCTTCCTCTGACCCCTGATTTCTCCACAATACTTTTACCAAAGGAACTTCCTTGTTCCTGAGTGTCTTTATTTCTCTTGCCAGGACGCGAATCAGCTTTTCCTCATGGTTAAATTTGATTGTAGCTCTAAGTCTTCAAAATTGGTGATGATATGACCTTCATCTCGTACATATTTCCTTAGCATTGACACATGGAAAACATTGTGTACTCTAGCTAGGCTTGGTGGTAATGCTAGTCTATATGCACAATTTCCAACTTGACCCAGGATTGGAAACGGTCCGATGAATCTTGGCTTCAACTTCCCTGATATTTTAAATCTGATCCACCCTTCGTACAAGATGTCTTTAGGTGCACAAATTCCCCAACATGGAACTCTAGGTCCTTCCTTTGAGTATTAGCATAACTCTTCTGTCGATCCTGAGTTGCCTTAAGCCGTTGCTGAATGAGTTTAACCTTTTCAGTTGCTTCTCTCACCATCTCTGGTCCGACTATAATTGCTTTGGTAGATTCCAACAAGCACGATGGAGATCTGTAGGGCCTACCATAAGAGGCTTCAAATGGTGCCATCCCTATACTGGCTTGGTATACTTATTGTAGGTAAATTAAGCCAAGGCTAAGTGTTTCTACCAGTCACCTTGGCAGTCAAGAATGCAAGCTTTTAACAAATCTTCCAAAGTTTGAATAGTTCTCTCACTTTGACAATCAGTTTGGGGATGATATGTTGTACTCAGCTTGATTTGAGTTCCCATGGCTTTTTGGAAAACTTTCCAAAAATGTGAGATGAATAGGGGATTACAGTTGGAGACTATCTCCTTTGGAATCCCATGCAATTTGATAATATTGTCAAAATATAATTCTGCCCGGTATTCCGCAGTCCTCTTTGATTTTCTGGGGATGAAATGAGCTACTTTGGTTAGTTGGTCCACAACCACCCATATGGAGTCATGCTTCTTCTGAGTCCTTAGGAGTTTTGCAATAAAATTGCATGTGACACGCTCCCATTTCGAGGTTGGTATTTCTAAAGGTTGCAATAGTCCTCCACGTAGTTGATGTTGGGCTTTGATCTGTTGGCAAGTCTAATACGTATGTTCCTTCCCGGACTGCGTCTGCGTCCATTTTTTAACGGTCTTTACATCAACAGTAACTTTATGTAGCTGATTTGATATTTTTCAAGTTATAAGAATTTGATGTGATATTGAGAATGAACTATATGTCCATGCAAAGAGCCATGATAGATTGCCAAAGAAAGATGGTGACTTTCCGCCACGGAAAGCACCGCTTTTTCTTTGAGGTAGATATACAAAATAAGGATGGATATCCTATTAGAAAGAAGTGAGTCAGCTAGACTGAGGGTTGCGTCGCATGTCTCGGAGCATGAATTCAGCGCTTGACGGTGTCAAAAATTTGATTGGGTTGATTGGATGACCTCGATGGAAGATCCAACGAATTGCAGCAAATCTTGTTTTGCTGCAGTTTAAGGTGGTTTTCCAGCAACTTTCTGGCAGTTTTCTAGTGACCGTTGCCAGTGGCTGCTACTGGCGGGATGGTGGTTGTATGGGGTACCGTTGGCACCGGCTTGGCAAGCCCGACATGTCTACAACATCAACAAGGTTGGTGGAGCCTGTGGCTTAACGGAAAAGGGTAAAACAGGGGTAGACGGTGATGCGTAGCGAGATTCGGCCGGGATGGGTGGCGCTGGCCTCTACTCTGGTCGAGGAAGGTCATGGGATGGTCTGCATTATTGAGGTGGTGATCAGGATGGCGGCGGCAATGGTTGCCGGTGGCAAGATCGGCACCAGGAGCGTGGCATAAAGGCTTGGCTTCCTCGCATCGTGGAGGCCGGGCAACGTCCGGGGGCGCTTGGGGTGGTATGATGACGACACAATGGGGGTCGGTGGAGTCAATTGGTGGCAGCATCAGCGACGAGCACAAGTGGTGGCATTGAGGGTTTGGGGGAAGAAGAGAAGCATCTGGGGGAAGAATTGGTTCGGTGGGGATATCGTAAATAAAACTTGACTCAACTTCGACTCAAGTCAAAAGTAATAACTAACTCTTAATAAATCCTAAAGAAATCAAAAAATATATGGAAAAATCCCATAAAATATAATACACACCATAGCATCACACTGACATGCTCTATAACTAATAGCCTGTCAAAACTGCCCTATAACGTGTTCTAATGTATTATTCGGCCTAAAAATAATTCTATGATCAAATACATAAAAAAATATACTGCATACTTTTATATACTCCGATAACTCATTTCTCACCATCTTTCCAACATTATCATCATGTACCCAGTTACACTTGACCCTCATCACTCATAACTTATGGCTGGCCTCGACCTAGCACGCGGTTCATAAAACTAACTCGACTCAAACAAATGGTTGAATTGACTAGTTCGCTAATGTAAAACTGAAACTCAAGTTATGGGTTTTACATAGATGATTGTTTCAGTTTTGAAACAGTAAAGCATGATTTATTAGTGTATACATGAGGTATACAAATGATTTTTTTAATAGCTTAACGAGTGTTTTATGCCAAGATGTAGGTCATTGTAGCATTTAGTATCTGTCTGGGATTTTAAGGGTATTGCATTTGCATGCAACATAGGGATTTTGGATCATTGGATTGTGCCCATGTGGGCCCAGCTTGATTGAGTTCAGTGTTCAATGGCTATTTAGTCTTCTTACCTTGATTCCCATGTATAGAGTCCTTTTTATGACTCGAGTCAATTTTGACTTTTGAATGCCTCGATCTGAGCTTTCTATCCATATGTATCTTGCATAAACCCAAAGGTGGGTCCAATTAGACTACGAGTTGTCAGACATTCTGGTCTTGCCACATGGCAAGATCTTAACCGTCCACATCAGTGCTAGAATTATAACTTTGATTTTCAATGAATTTCCCACGATTTAGAGGATTTCACCTTAGGGCCGGGGCCACTTTGGCTCACCGCCAGTGAGACCTCAGTCCTTCTCCAGCCACCGCATCGGTACGGTCATGACCACCTCTTGGCCAGCTAATAGTCACTATTACCATCGATGCCTCCATAGTCGCCGTCAGCGACCAAGTTTTATCTTTATTCATCACCACCACCGCCTCTTTTTGGGTCATCTTTCGGCCAGCCAAGGGCTCAACTCTGTTGAGTGCCACCGTCATCATGATCCTTGTCGCCATTGCCATTGATCCCGTCGGCAATGACCCCAGCTGCCTCGCCGGCTGCATTTTTCTGAGATGGGCACTGGCCACCCCGTCCGGTCTGTTTGCCCATGTTTGCGTTTGCCTATCCACATTCGCGTATGTGTGTCCACCTTCACCTCTTCTTGGTCGTGCCCACATCCGCTAGTTCGAGTCTATGTCTGTGTCCATCAGTCTAGACCCGCCCAGCCGACACAGGCCAGTAGTTTATTTAACCCAGATCAAGTTAACTCGGCCTAGCTTGGTTCGGTTTTGCTCAATTGACCTAGTTGAGTCATTTTTAAACCGTTTTCGGTAATTTGAGATCCCTTATATTAGTTTAGATGCATATTCACATGATTTAGTATCTTTGGATGTTATGATTATTTTTCTCTATTTATTATTTTATTTATTTATTTATTACTATTCATTTCTTGTTATTCGTGTATTTATCGAATAAAATGAGTGTTTATATGATTATTTATTATTAATAATGATATATTTAGTTATTAATATTAGTCTTATTTATGTTTACTTAATTGTATTTATTTATTTATTTATTCATCTATTTGTTTGTTCACATGCATGTTATTATTTATTTGTATTAATTATGTATTCTTCTATTATATAAATATGATATTATTAATATTCATGATTAATGAGTATTATCTAATAATTTATTTATTGAATTCTTATGTTTTATTTATTTTTTTATTTATACATTTACTAACACGAGTATATGTTGATACTTAGTCGGGTAAACCCGTATATTTATATAGTATAATTATGTTATTATTTTATGCTTAGAGTATTATTTATGTTCATGTATTTATTATCTAATTATCTATGAGTGCATTTCCTTGTTTATTTATTTGTTTATTTATTATAATTATTATGTCTCGATTTATTTGTCATGTGTTTAGTTATAGGTTTGTTAGCATTGTTTTCATTACTAGGATGTATTTATGATACGAGCACACACCATGAGCATGCATAATGTGAAGACATTGGTATTTTACTAAGCAGTGTGTTTCAATGTAGGTTACGGAGTTTGAGCTTGCCGTAGATGTCTCGATGCACTTAGAGCTTGGACCACGGGTTCGTATAACTCTCTCTTTACTTGATCTCTACTTGATTCCATGTGTGTCGAGTTTAATCATGTTTTAGACATAGGACGACATCGACGGTGTTTTATCAAATCCCTCTGATGTAAGGCCATTTAGTCATGTTTTCTACACATGTTTAATAAAACTATAAGGATGAGATCCCTTGTTGGTTTTTGAACTGAAGCTCCAGAAATATATGATATACGCCTCTTCCCTAAACCAATTATATATGTACAACTATTTTTACGGATTTCACGAATAAGAGAATGAGCTATATGGAGATATTTATGGACAACACTAGTACTCCTTCAAACCCTGAGGTAGTGCGGAGTATGGGGGTATTGCATAATACAGGACATTTTCGAAATTTTTGGCACTAACTTAACCGTTATTTTCCACTCGAGTACCGTGGCGGGTGTAATATAGAGGATGTGAAGGCGTAAGCATTGTATGTATGAATATGAATATTAGCCATGCATGCACGCCTACACTTGTCTAAATATGTTTGCTTGCCACCTAGTGTGAGGCAATTATGAAGTTTCCTAAGTTTCTTTGGGTAATGGAATACCCATTTGCCAACTTGTACTAGTTATTTTTCTGACCAGTAACACTCGTTACTGACCTTGTTTATATTATATATGTAACACCCCGATTTCGGATCACCTAAGAACCAAATAAAAAATATTGCGATCGAGTCGAGTCATGTTTAAAGTTGTTGGTTGGTATAACTCGATCGATAAAATAGATCGAAACAACCTTTTTGGGGTCATGAGAATGAAAGACATTGTTAAATATACATCAAAACACATCAAACATAAATAAAAGTAAGAAAGCAAGTAACTGCGTTGAGCTCAAGTGTGTGTAGTGTTATCTGTCCTCCCACCAAAGTCGACTCAAGATTGCAAAATCTACATATATTATATGAAAAACATCAGTAACGAGTGTTACTGGTCTAAAAAATAACTAATTGAAACTTGCAAATGGGTATTCCATTACCCACGAAAACTTATGAAACTTTAAGATTGCCTCACATTGGGCTATAAGCAAACATACGTAAGTATGTGTCGGATCACTTGCACGGCTCATAATCATATTCATACATACAATGCTTATACCCTCACATCTTCCATATCACCCACCATGGCATTCGAGTAGCAAAAGGAACAATTAAGTTTGTGCCAAAAATTCCGAAAATGTACTGCACACGTAGTACCCTCATACACTGCACTACCTCTGGGTTTGAAGGAGCACTAGTGTGGTCCATTCTTATCTCTATACCACTCATTTTCTTATTCATGAAATCAATAAAAATGCGCGTACTTATATAATAGGTCTAGGGAAGAGGCTTGTATTATAGATTTCTTGAGCTTCAGTTCAAAAACCAATAAGGGATCGCATCCTTGTAGTTTTATTAAACATGTGTAGAAAACATGACTAAATGACTCAACAAAAGAGGGATCCGATAAACACTGCCGATGCTGTCTAACGTCTAAAATACTGTTAAACTCAACATGCAAGGAGTCACGGAGAGAGGGAGAGCCCTACGGACCTGTCATCCAAGCCCCAAGCACATCAACACATCTATGACAAGCTCGAATATAATACCCGGGTTTTTTGCCCTATGGTTTTAATTTCAGTTTGGTTGGGACCCGGATCAAGTTGCTCAATCGGCTATTTTGCCGCGTATTTATGTATGGTATATAGGTATGTATGAGTTATCTGGCCTTAGCTGCCTTCAATGCTCAGTACGCCTGTTTGGATGCAGAAAACCTTGTTTTTTTGTTGTTAATGTTTGGTCCAATTTAATCATATAAAGTTAGATGTTAGGACTGTGTCTCCTCTCATATCTTTTGTGTGTTCGATTACCTTTTGGACCTTCATAACCCCTTTGGGACTTGCAGTGTAATTCCCGAGGGGGACCTGATTGCTTAAGGGTTAAACTCTAAGTTTTTGGGTTTGGAGATAACCCAACCCATGCTTCTTTAGCTAACCAAACCCATACATCAATGGGTATGATACCCATACGCCTATAGGTATCACATCCATACCTCTATTGGTATGGCACCTATACCTCTATAGGTATGGCACCTATACCTCTATAGGTATGACACCTATACCTCTATAGGTATGGTACCCATACCTCTATAGGTATGGTACCCATACCTCTATAGGTTTGGTACCCATACCTCTATAGGTATGACACCTATACCTCTATAGGTATGGCACCCATACCTCTATGACATTACCAAGCCAACCCATTCCTCTTTAGGCATGGTACCTATACCTATAACATCACCAAACCAACCACCATTCTTCACAAAATCCACCCATTCCCTCACCTTTTCACCATTTCTCCTTCCCTCCTCACCTCCAAACACTTTTATCTACTCTCCTTGGCCTTCTTCTTCCTCCTTGGAGCTCCAACCAACCCCCTCCACATTCCTGGAATCCTTGGGTAGAAGGCTTTGAGGTTTTATGCCTCAAAAGACCTCCCCTTGGTCTTCACTCATATGCATCAGGTTTGCGTTGCCACTATTTCTCATTTTTTGATGTATATAGCCTATATGATTCAATGAATTTATTTTTAGAATATTTGTACCATGTATATCTGAACATTAGAAGAAGTTTAAGTACACATTCATCTTATTTGGACTTGTAAATCAATAGATATGGTTTTTCCAATGCTTGTAGGTCACTGATATGCACCATTTTCAGTCCAAATCTCATATCTTATCATTCTGATGTTCTATTTGCAGGATTCTTATTTGTTGAACTCCAAACATATAGATCTATAACTTTTATGTTTGATGTTTTACCTGTCATGCCATAGAAGTTTCATATATGGGAGTCAAAACTGAGGAAAGGTGGTGACTTGGACCATGATAGTGTTATAAGCTTTTTTCTCCAATTTTTACTCTCTAACCTTATACGATCTGTTAATGAAATGCATGCCATATTTTTCATGGTACTTTTATGAGTTTTTGGTAAAATGTTGATCCTAATATAACCACTAAATAATCATGAACATAACCCATAAGTATGCCGTGTATTTCCTGTGTGTTTCTGACTATGAGCATAATCTGTGATTGTGTGATATTTTAAGCCAACGAATTTTAAACTAATAAAATATTGAAAAATTATATGATACCTCACTAATTGTGTACTTGAAATATGTAAATTTTGGGAATGGTTAAAAATCATCTAAACATGTTTTATAGGTGTTTACCAGGACAGTGTAAAGATATTGCGTGAAAACCCTAGTTCTTTACTCCAGTTATAAATTACCTTAAAATAGGTTAATTTGAAAGATTTCATTAAAACTTAGTCCACACCTTACCCTATGTCACAGTAGCACCATGACCAATTTTGGGGCCACACCTTACTCGAAGGTTCCCAATTTTATTTGTAAATTTGGAATCCTCTAGCCCGTGAACCAATAGTTAGAAAATTGGTGCACATCACAGGCACACTGTTCCAGCCATTAGGGCCGAGCTTAATGGGTCTTGTTCCCCTTGATTGGCCCATGGGCCAGACATAGTGGAATTTACCTATGAACCTTAGAGTGTAAGGGATAACCCATCCAAATTTCAGCCCATTTGGACATTGTTAAGCCCATCTGAAAAATCGTTTGGTAAGCCCATTTGATTTAAAACCCTAGAATAGATTAAAACTCACTAAATGAGCATGAAACCGAAGCCTTAATTAAGCTACCTAATAAGGTTTAATACTTTACTTTGGACTTATTTAATAAAATTAAGTGATGTTAAGTGTTCAGTTTGTGTGGAGGCTTTGCCTCGTTTTGGATGCCAATCTGACCCGATTCTTATTTGATTCTACCTCCATGCTAGGTATTACGAGTGAGCTCACCGACTAGAATACGGAGTTCTACTCATACAAGTCCGTAGGACTCTCTTGCTTAACCCCTTATGCTTGGCTTTTAATTGACATGTTTAATCGTGTTTTAAATGATAGGACGGTATCGGCGGAACTTTTATTAGATGCCTCCCATACCGGGCCATTTAGTCGCATTGTATCGTATGTTTAATAAAACTACAAGGATGAGATCCATTGTTGGTTTTCAAATTAAAGCTCTAGAAATATATGATACAAGCCTCTTCCCTAAGCCTATTAGATAAGTACGTGTATTTTTACGGACTTCACAAATGAGAGAGTGAGTGGTATGGAGATATGCAAATTGCACTAGTATCACTTCTACCCTTAAGTGGTGCAATGTATGCAAGGTACTGCGATGCAACGCATTTTCAAAAATTTTGGCACATTGGTTCCGTGCCCCATGGGTACTATGGCAGGTGATATATTGAAGATGTGAGGGGGTAAGCAATATATATATATATATATATATTATATGTTTTTAAGATGCCTCGTTGTAGGCAATTATGGAATGATATGTGGCCGCATAGGCCTTCGCTTACTACCCTATAGAAATTTTTACATCTTTTTCGTGGTTGTTTAGATACCCTTTTACCAGTAATGTTATATTCTTAATCTCTACAGGACCAGTAATCAATTCTTTAATTGTTGACGTTTTTCTCTAATATATGTAGGTGTTTAGTCTTGTTGACCGGCATAGGCGGTTGGAATAGATGGCTCATGGAGGGGGATTGTGTGTTGTATTTGTGTTAATTACCGAGTTGATATGAAATTAAGATGTAACATGCTACTGGAATAAGCCCTGAAGTTGTATGAACTTGTATGTTTCGGGATAAGTCAACTGATTGTTGTTGTGCACGTGTGCTTTATATATCATTACATTATCATTGTGGTGCAGATGCACTTTGGGGCATTCTAACTATCTTCTACAAGGTAGAAGTGTCAAAGTCCTCGAACACAATGAGGAGCTTACTAGGTACATAAAACATATTTCTTATAGCTGTGTGAGTGTGTGATAATGAAATATGGGTAGGAGGAGCATAGGACTCACCCCCTTGACAACCCATGTGAAGTTCGGGTGTTAGGGTTTGATGCCTTGGTTGTACATGTTGTGTATGTGGATAGGTAACCACGACCCTTGTTCAAATTCTCTGCATTCATTCGTGTGAAGACCCGAAAATAAAAATAATAAATAATAAATATAATAAATATAATAATAATAATAATAATAATAACGTTCAACGCGGGGGAATCGAACGTGGGGAAAAAATTTCGTTAGCTGGTTAGGTATGAATTACCCGGTTAATTGAGAAGTAATTTTTAACCGGACGATTCTACTTGAATCGGTCAAGTCGACCACATTATTTATCCATCTAACCATTTAAGTGAATCATACCATGTACCCGTTTAAGAGGTTAAGTGAAATGGTTAAGTGAACCGTATTGATTACCCAATTACCCGATTAAAGGAATTTCGGTGAAAGGGTGTTTCCACAAACCCTAGCCATCATTTCATTCTTTGTAAAAGGAGAAGGGGATGGCGTCTTCTACATCTTTCTCCTCCTTGGACAGATGCTGGCTTTCCTCCTTTGCTCGGGTAATTCCTTTTCCTTTCTTTTCTTTTATTACATGCATACACATGTTGCATAAATCATAAACATGTTAAACGTAAGAATCAAATGAGAAATCAACAAGGGAAGAAGAAAACCAGGAGGACGTCCTGCTGTTTTAGCAGCAGCAACAACACCATCCTCCATCCTTGTGAGTAGGGTTGACGTGCTGGAAGTAGGGAGTGTTCCCAGCGGTGCTGCTGGCCGGATGGAGTCGCCTTGGGTGGCCGAGTCAGACCGGCGGGGAGAGATGTAAATCGGGAAGTGTAGGGAGACCAGGTTGGTGTTGATTGGGTGGTGTTGCTGGCCAGACGTGGATCCGCCATGGAAAGGGCAGAGTGGTCGTCACTTGGGGTGGTGCTGGTCATCACCTTGATGGGGCAGGACATGGTCGCCATGGCTGCTGGTCGGCCACCATGAATGGTGAAATTAAGGTCCCCATGTAGGGTGTAGTCCGAGTTCCATGAGACAGCAGCAGATAAAGGTTGGATATTTGGTGTTTTTCCAATCAGATTAGTGGGGTAGATAGAAGATGGGGTCTGAGATTGGGTGGAAGGAAAAGAAGACGGGCTGGTCGGGTGCTGTTGATGTGGCTGACAAGAATAGTCGCCATGGGTCTGGTCGGGGTTGCTGTTTGGGTGGCCAGGATGGGGTCACCAAGGACTGGTTGAGGGTTGCCATGTGGTGGCCAATTTGGTGACGCCATAGCAGCAAATGGAGGCCGCCACATTACTGGGTTGTCGCCATGCATGGTGAAAATACCGGCTTTTGCTGGTTAATTACAATAAAGCTGGGAGCTTTGGGGTCGTTAAATGAATTGTTAAAGTGGGATGGCAACCAGGTCAATATAAGAGAACTTGATGCGGTTGAGTTAGAATATAAGGTAAATACAAAAGACTAAAGTATGGGATATGTTAATAATTGAATTATCAATTAGAATAATGGGGATTTGGATGGGGATAATTAATAATTAATTATCATTACAATTGCTGAAAATTTAATAAGAAATAAAGACTAACATGAACTAATTACATCATTTAAAATTGATAGTATATTAGTCATGTAGTTGCATGTAGGTTCATGCAAAATAAAATTATACTAATGTATAATTTTATGCCCTTATTCAGATTAGGGTTAACGGTTCATAGTCCGACGAAATCACAAGTCAGGTACGTATAATAGGTAGAACATCGTACTTTCTTTGTTGGTAGCCTAGGTCGGCCTGAGCCCATATCCAACCACCATGCACCAAGTGCAACCGGGGTCAAAGAATTGACTCAGTTCGACACTGGGTCGTATTATGTGCGTAAATTGTGTAATGCATTGACATTGTTTTGGAGTAGTGATAGCCGCCCCATAAGAAGGCTACGGCCGGGGTGAGTGAGGCACAGTGATTCCTCCATCACACTGGAGTGTAGTGATAGCCTCCCCATAAAAAGGCTACGGCCGGGGTGTGCAAGGCACTAGCACTGGAGTGCAGTGATAGCCGCCCCATAAAAAGGCTACGGCCGGGGTGTGTGAGGCACTGGCACTAGAGTTGGTAGTGAGAGCTTCCCCACAAACGGGGCATAGCAATCACCTGAGTGCAGTGATAGCCTCCCCATAAAAAGGCTACGGCCGGGGTGTGCAAGGCACTGGCACCGGAGTGCAGTGATAGCCTCCACATAAAAAGGCTACGGCCGGGGTGTGCGAGGCACTGGCACTAAAATTGGTAGTGAGAGCTTCCCCACAAACGGGGCGCAGCAATCACCTGAGTGCAGTGATAGCTACCTCACAAAAAGGCTACGGCCGGGGTGTGTGAGGCACTGGCACTGGAGACGGTAGTGGTAGCCTCCCCACAAAAGGGCTATGGCCGGGGTGTGCGGATCACAGCGGATACCTCCTCCGCATTGTTTTGGAGTACAGCGGAATCGCTCCACCGCATATTAAAATAAACTTAAGGAAATAGTGGAATGTACTTGTTTTGTTTTATCTATTATACTACTTAGTGTTGTAATCACTAACGCGCAATTGCCTCCGCAGGTGTGCAGATACGAGATTAGGTGATTGACAACCAGAGCATGGAGCAAAATAAATATGAGGACTCCTTTATTTTTTTTACTATTTGAGAAATAAGTGTGGCTACTGGGAAACAGTCCAAGACTGTGGGATCTTTATATATGTTTTTGTTTACAAAAATGTTCGACATATTTGCTTAAATTTTGAGTAACACCTTGCCAGCTAGGCCCACAATGTTGTGACAAATGGCGGGTCGTTACAATTCGCATATAAAAAATTAAGAAATGTAACGAAATTATTTGAACTAAGTAGTAAGATAAGGTTCATGTCATAGCATGCGACCTTAAAACTGTAGCCAGGGTGTGCCTCTTCTACTGTTGAAAGTGAACATTAACATTTTTAAAGTCACCACTCATGGCCGCAGGGGAGGTTCATCCTCTGTTGGGGCTAAGGGTGATCATATAGAATTCTTAAGTTTAAGAGCCTTTCTATGCTAGTATGAATCAACATGCATATGTGATGAAACCCTGAAAGGTTGCCTGTCTTAATCCTCCTCGAGGGTTGAGATCTGCTTCCACAAAGTTGTGCGAGAGTAGTCCAACGAATAGTTTTCCGAATTATAACATCGCACTTCGGCCCGCCCTTGGACCAAAAAATGGGGTTTTACAACTTGGTATGAGAGCCGTGTTCTTGGACTATTAAGACGGCGAACCTTTGGAATGTGTCTTGTAAGTATGTGTATGTTGTTTAGTATGATTGTATGCTAATGAATGTATGAGTGTATATGTTTATGTATGGTTACGATGTGTTATGGTATCCCCCATAAGCCGATCCATAGCCTTGCCGACAAGTATGTTTTACTTCCTATTTGCATGATTTATTTGTTGTTGTATGCACACACAATACGAGGATGAGTATGAATGACATGGATGATATTTGACAGTTACATGGAGAAGAAGTCCATTGGAATTAAAGTCGCGTTATGAATATGGTAGAGTCTAGCTTTAGTCATAATAATAGAAGATTTGAACCCACCTTGAGTGGTGCTAAAGGTAGATTAAGATACGATGGAAGGATATAAGTTCTTCCCACACTATATAAGGAATGATAGAGGGAAAATCCCAAACCCCCATCATCTTGTAATTTTCTTCTCATCTCCTTCTCCTCTTCCTCCCTTTACCCCCTTATGAAATCCCTTTTCTTTCCTCTACCTTCCCGTGTAGTAATCTAAAAGAGAGAACTTACTTATGAATACCACAATTATAACACTAGGTAGGAAGGGAAGATTGAAGGGTTTATGTTTGGCCTTCTCACCTTATACGATAATTAAAAATGATAGTTACACAATTAGGGAGAACTAAAACAACGAGTACAAAGTAGGTGGAGATTTTTCAAACTAGAGTATGCAGCCATATGAACAAGACAGTAGGCCTGTAGAAACCATGTGAGGCAGGCTATATGATGTGTGGACCCCTCTCCCATAGAACACTTACAGTCACCCCTACGTGGAGATAGGTCATAGAGCACCTAGAAATGGATGAAATGTGTACGTATAGAGAGTTCAGAGCCTAGATATACGCCGAGTAGCACAACCACTAACTGAGTAACACAACTGCTAGCTGAGTTACACAACCACCATCCGAGTAGCTCAACCACTGACCGAGTAGCACAACTACTAACAGAGTAACATAACTGCCAACTGAGTAACACAACCACCATCCGAGTAGCTCAACCACTGACCGAGTAGCACAACTACTAACAGAGTAACATAACTGCCAATTGAGTAACACAACCACCGTCCAAGTAGGTGTACTACTGTTGGTTAGTAATAGGTTAGATAATTCTCTATGTGCACAACACGGAACAATAGTCTCATATAGCTAGATGATATGACACAAACTGTAGATGAAAAACTAGGTTGGTCAAACAACCAACAATGGAGTAGAAGTAAGGATAGTGTTGTATTGACAACTTGAGTATGGTGGAGAAATATTATTAGTCTTGTGACATGTTAGTTGGATAGTGTGGAGTTTAGTGATTAGACAGATTGATGAACGATGATCAGAGTGGCCAAAGACAAATTGATGAACGATGATCAGAGTGGCCAAACTGAGATCCGAGATCAAGAGCATTGGTATCGACTTATCAGTGGCTCCCGGCATTAGATATGTGGGTGTGTAGTGTTATGTAGTTACATTGTGTGCACCTCTGTATTGTCCATAGCTTACATATGACCATCTGACATCCCTGTTTGCGAGTTTACAACAATGGTACTAGCTAAGTGAGTCAAGATCGAGCATTACAAATCAATATGGAACGACTGGTCATTAATCACAATGAGAGGATGAGACACGTTTCCAACTCATAATGGGTTCTCGTAGAACCGTGGTGCAACAATAGTTCTTTGGGATGGGAGATCCCCATCAACTAAGGTGTTTGAGACACTTGTCTACTATTTACTGATTGCCCTAGAACCCTAAGAGACATCCTTCGGGATGCCTACGTTGTAGTTCTGAGGATGATGATCAGATCCATGGTAAGAGCAACAATGGTTCTTCAGAGTGGACATTGCCTCGGCCTTCCTATGTTTTTTATACACCACCTTATCCTATCTTCTACACCTCTCATGATGTGGCTATAGGTAGAGACATAGTGATCATATCTTTTAGACAGCCACCCAGGGTGGGCACCTTCTAGGACCCCTTACTACATCTCACACATTTCACACTTGCCAAAGCCCAGTTTTCAAGGCCATTCTTGACATCTTGATTGGAGGGTGTCCCTTTACACAACTGTACACGTCACGAGATTAGCCTGACCTTTAGACTACCTCATGTATTGAGGTTTAAGTGGTGGGTTCTAATAGATCACCTTTCCATGTGCACACATAGATCTACATTCATCCTCGTGTGGAAGAGGTGAGTATGATTACATACTCAAGTTACATATGTCGACACATGTGTGATATAAGCCTTTGTCAACACCAAGTTCACTTTCGACAAGAATATCCTGTAGTAGTATGGTTGATAGCAGTATGACTTCATGGTGATGTGTTAAGTGGCACCACATCTCATTGGTGGTACGGTTCACTAGTAGTAAGGTTGGTACCATTGGAATTGAAAGTGGAGAGGCTTGATAATAATGTCATCCATGGCAATGCATTCAAAGTAGAACATTATGGTAACTCCTTAATACCTTACTTGGGACCTAGTTAAGAAAATTAAGTGATGTTAAGTGTTTAGCTTGTGTGGAGGCTTTGCCTCGTTTTGCATGCCAATCTGACCCGATTCTTATTCGATTCTATCTCCATGGTAGGTATCACGGGTGAACTCACCGATTAGAATACAGAGTTCTACTCATACAGGTCTGTAGGACTCTCTTACTTAACCCTTATGTTTGTCTCTTAAGTGACATGTTTAATTGTGTTTTAAATGATAGGACAGTGTCGATGACACTTTCATTGGTTCCCTCGGATGCCGAGCCATTTAGTCGCATTGTATTGTATGTTTAGTAAAACTACATGGATTAGATCCCTTGTTGGTTTTCAAATTAAAGCTTCAGAAATGTATGCTACAAGCCTCTTTAGTAAGCCTATTATATAAGTGTCCACATTTTTACAGATTTCACGAATAAGAGTGTGAGTAGAATGGAGATATGTAAATTGCACTAGTATCTCTTCTACCCTTAAGTGGTGTAATGTATATAGGGCACTACGAATACAACGCATTTCCGAAAATTGTAGCACATTGGTTCCGAGCCACATAGGTATTGTGGCGGGTGATATATTAAAGATGTGAGGATATAAGCGATATATGTATATTTATATATTTGTAAGATGCCTGTTTGTAGGCAATAATGGTATGATATGTGGCTGCATAGGCCTTCTCTTACCACCCTGTGCGATTCTAGAAATTTTTACATCTTTTTCGTGGGTGTTTAGATACCCTTTTGCTAGTAATGTTATATTCTTCATCTCTACAGGACCAGTAATCAATTCTTTAATTGCTGATGTTTTTCTCTAATATATGTAGGTGTTTAGTGTTGTTGACCGGCGTAGGCGATTGGATCAGACAACTCATGGAGGGGGATTCCATGTTGTATTTGTGTTAATTACTGAGTTGATATGAAGTTGAGATGTAGCATGTTACTGGAATAAGCTTTGAAGTTGTATGAACTTGTATGTTTCAGGATAAGACAACTGATTGTTGTTGTGCATGTAAAACCAGCGACTCGAGTCAGGGTTTTATTATTGTTAGCCGGTCAGTTTGACCGTGGTTCAAGTCAGTTCAGCTTTCAGAACACGTGTGCGGGGCCGAGGCCGACCATCTGCACGTGCTATGAGGGTTGATGTATACCCAAGTATCAATGATAGAGTCAGATACGCATCAGCAAATTGAGTTATCAATAGATATGAGAGTATACAGTTGATGATTTTATTTTTTTTCATGTTGTGATCGTAGAATTAGTTTAGGCTGAATAACGCATTAGGACACATCAGATGGTATTAGGGTGGGTTCTTAGTGATGTTGTGTTGTTTGTTTGATTTTATGGGATTTTTCCCAATTTTTCTGGATTTTTCTAGGATTTATTCCGAGTTAGTTATCATTCTTGACTCCAGCCGGTGTCAAGTCAAGTCTTATTTACAAGTTTGCCATCGGCCTCTACTTCTCATCTTCTTCCCCGACACTTCCCCTTCACCATCCCAAACCCTAGCCGCCATCCTTGAGATTTTTGCCACTGGCGCCGACGCCACCTCGCTGCCAAAACTGGCCGTGCCGTTGCCTTGCCGCCTCGACCACGCCCGGCCACCGTCTAGCCATCGCGACGCCAGAAATTGCCATGACTTCATGGCCGCTCCCGACGTGATTTCGCCGCCGTTTGCGCTGGACCGCCACCACAGTGATGTCGAAGCCCTTCCCTCAACCTTCCTTACAGTTCTCCCCTATCTAGCACTGATGTCGAAGCGGGCCATGGGTTCTATCAGAGCGACTGATCGCCCCGACCGAACTGGACGCCGCCGTCGGTGGCCATTGCCACCACGGCTGCCCTTATCGTCACCACCATTGGGTCAAGCTCACGAAGACAGAGCTAACCCCTACCTCTGATTGCCCCGCCAAAGCAGTTGCCGAAAAACCACCAGAACTGCCCGAAAACCGCTGGCATAGTTGTCGGAAAACCGCTAGCTCGCCTTCACCTCCTTCGTTCGTCAACACCGATTTCAGCGCCGATCGTGAGGTGGGTCTTCCTTTTTTTAGAATTATTACATACATGTTGTGGTCATGGTAGCAAATTGGAATTAATTTTATTAACTTCATGATTTAGTTTAATTAATCGTGAATTATGATAAACATGTGATGATTAGCATAGATTGTGATGTGTGATGTAAATGCTCACTAATGAAATTGTTAGTAAACCACTGAATAATTAATTAAATACTTGTTAACTATTAAATTTATGAATTTTCATGATTTAGGTTTTGCATGCTTGTAGTAAGTTAAACGGATTAAATTGATTAAACCATTGTCACTTAATTAGAATAGGTAAGTTTTGAAATTGGAATTAAAAGTGCTAGGTAATAAGTAACGTATGAAATCTTAAAATTATTAACTTGCTTGACAATTAGAGACTTAGTGTGATTTTTGAGATGATTGTCATATTTGATTAGATTCATGTATGCATGTGGATATATTAGTTATATAGGCGTGCATCATATATGTATGGGCGTTAGTAAATAGCTATGTTCATGTAGGTTCGTTGCAGGAGCTCTCCATCTAGGCACGAGACTACGCTTGGAGCTTCTGACAAGTCTGTTAGGACACACTTCTCAGGTTGTATTGCTCTACTCTATTAGTGATTTGATTTATTGATCGTAGGACATGCCAGGTGGATGATTTATCGGACCCCACCTAACACGGGTCACCTGGTCAATTGTTTTTGAAATTAATAATGCTCGAGGATGAGATCCTTCTAGTTTGTTTTCGAAAATAAGATCCACCTCAAGTTGCCTTCGGGCCTATAATATAAATCCCTACCCAGCCCTATATATATGTAATTTTTGCGTTTTCAGTGAGACGAGAGATGGAGAAATTGACTGCACGTACCATGAGCAGATGCTGTGATAGTCAAAGCGGGCTCTGGATTAGTGCCAGCGGACTATTCCATTCCTGAGGGATCTTGATAACTCCACGTTTGAGCTCCACACACCTGGAGAACGTGGAGGTTTACGGGTACTGTTTAGTATAGCGCATGTCTGGACTTGTGGTTCAAAGGGTACTAAAGGCGACTGCCTGAGAGTGCTCGGCCTATGTGCTCAAGGCCAGGAGTAATATGGAGGTTTGGAGAGGGCTTAGGATAAAAGTTTTACGCAAAGTACTGAAAAAGAAGTGCCGAGAGCGGCATAGTACCAGATAGATTGGGATGCTGTTCAGTCAGCTGCTCAAAGGGTCCTCTGTAATAGCCCTATGAGAGTTCTTGAGGAAGATATATAATTGTTTGCTTTCCATGAGAGTTTGCTTTCATGTTCCAGTTTGATATTAGTTATTTTTAGACTCAGTGACACCCGTTGCTAACTTTTTCTTCTATATGTAGGTGAGGATGATAAATGGTGTATGCCGGCCTTGACGAAGGACTTGCGCTTGCATTGCACACACAAACCTGGCGCTATGTTGACTTTTGTGTAAGATATGATGTGGGTTGAATGATCCTTGATGATATACATGGTTGTGTACATATGCATGAGCTACGAGACTTGTAGGTCTTTCTCTTAAAAATGTATGAATTTTCTTAGAAATGTTTTCGAAATGTTCTAATGTCCAGGAATGATCAGCTATGTTGAGTTGAAAATGAACAAAAACATGATGAGCATGAATTGTAGGTGGGCGAGATGCCAATTACAATATGTGTGGATGATTTGAATTCTATTTCGATATAAATTATTGTTTCATATATGTACTATATTGTGCCGTATTTTAATAGGTGGTCCCCTTATTGAACTTTTAGGGGAGGTTCTGTCTGTTTTATTCCAGGTTTTATGAATTTTGTTGCTATTTTAATTATTTTGGTGTGTGGTTATTATCATGACATTCACGTAGTTTCCTATTAGGGTTTTGCATCTCATTCATATATTGTTTGGCATTAACGGCGTGCTCCATCTTGAGACGTCGAGAGGGTTATGTCGTTGCCGTTTAGGTTCTGGGTCAACCAACTTAATCGGTCCGGGTTGAGTAAGTTAAAACCGGATTGTGGTGTTACAGTGCACGTGTGCACTCTAACTATCTTCTACAAGGTAGAAGCATCAAGGTCCTGGAACACGATGTGGAGCTTACTAGGTATGCAAAACATATTTGTTATAGTTGTGTGAGTGTGTGATAATAAAATATGGGTAGGAGGAGCATAGGGTTCACACCCCTTGAAGACCCATGTGAAGTTTAGGTGTTAGGGTTTGATTCCTTGGCATCCGATGATGTTGTGATTAATTATTTTATTTTCTTGCTTATGTCGGGTATGTGGAATAGGTAACCACGACCCTTGTTAAAATTCTCTGCATTAATCCATATGTAAGAATTTAAGAAATGTAAGGAATTATTTGACCTAAGTAGTAAGATAAGGTTCATGTCACAACATGCGACCTCAAAACTGTAGCTGAGGTGTGCCTCTTTAGTAGTTGAGATTGAACATCAACTTTTTAAAGTCATCACTCATGGTCACAGTGGAGGTTCTGCTTCTGTTGTGGCTAGGGGTGATCATATAGAATCTTTAAGTTTAAGAGCCTTTCTATGTTGGTATGAATTAGCATGCATATGTGATGAAACCCTGTATGGTTGCTTGTCTTAAGCCTCCTCAAGGGTTGAGATCTAGTTCCACAAAGTTGTACAAGAGTAGTCCAACGAATAGTTTTCCAATTTATAACATTGCACTTCGGCCCGCCCTTGGACCAAAAAATAGGGTGTTACAACTTGGTATCAGAGCCGTCTCCTTGGACTATTAAGATGGCGAACCGTCGGAATGCATCTTATAAGTATGTGTATGTTGTTTAGTATGATTGTATGCAAATGAATGTATGGGCGTATTTAAGTACGTATGGTTACGATGTGTTATGGTATCCCCCATGATCCGATCCACAGCCTTGCCAACAAGTATGTTTTACTTCCTATTTGCATGACTTATGTGTTGTTGTATGCACATATAGTACGATGATGTGTGAATAACATGGATGATATTTGGCGTTTACATGGAGAACAACCTGACTAGAATGAAAGTCACGTTGTGAATATGGTAGAGTCAAGCTTTAGTCATAATAATAGAAGATTTGAACACACCTTGAGTTGTGGTAAAGGCAGACTAAGATATGATGGAAGGAGATAAGTTCTTGCTTCACTATATAAGGAATAATAGAGTGAAAATCCCAAAGCCCCATCATATTGTCATTTTCTTCTCATCTCCTTCTCCTCTTTCTGCCTTTAAGGTTAAGAGTCTTTCTATAA